>KE156530.1:174765-231526 GCA_000411055.1 Leavenworthia alabamica
AACGGGGGCCCTAGGCGGTTGCTTCACCCTCCTTAGCTCAGATACGGTCCTGCTAACTGGACAAAGTTGGTTTCGAAACATTATCGTGCAATATTCTTCGCATGTTTCGTTGAATTCCAAATATAAAGGTCTAATTATTAACCAAAAAAAAAAGAAGTTATAGGATGTTTCATTTTTATTAGTCTTACATATATATCAGTAGTATCAACTTATATATAGAACAGTAATTATGTCTACTTTTTATTTATATTGGGAAACAGAAATTTTAAAGGACATACAAAAATAAGAACACAAACGTGGAACATTTATACTCAGAGCTTTTAATTCATTACAAAACATGAGGATGGAATATGATTATCACATAATCATGACGTGACGTGGAAACTCTAAACATGAGGGTGTTTAGTATGATTATCATAATCAAGAGATGACGTGGAAATTATTTGAATTTTTATAGAAAAAAAAACAGAGAAAAAGTAGAATTGCTTTTTAAATATCACTGTAGAGTCAAACTACAAAGGCTGACCAAGGATCCACCTTTGGAACATGATATAACTTTCTTCCGGTTTATACTCGATTGTGTGTCCTCCTCCCTATAATCAAACAAATTAATTAATTAAGAAACATAAAACTGAAAACTTCAATAGAAAAAAAAGGGAATAGACTTGCTTTGATAGTAGCAAATGTCATTTTATTGGCATAAGTCCTTGTGTATCTACCAAAAAAAAAATCAAATGAGTTCATATGACAATAACCAATGAAACCGCATTTAAAAATGGATAATAATACCCAGCTATTTGATCAGCTATCATCCATGGTCTCCAGTCATCAATGATAGAATAGTTAAGAGATCTAATCCAAGCTTGAGTTCCAATGAAAGGCACTAATATGTCATGATCACCACTATTCATCACACACACATAAAAAAGCCTTAGAATCTTGTTTCACTTGTTCAAAAGGAAGATGGTTAATAAACTCTGACCTGAAGATGAGAGAACGATAGCCATCAATGCTGTTATTCATATGATATGGTATGCTGTTTTTAATATCATTAGTGTAAGGCATGTCATCGTGACAACGCATCCATTTCCCTATACTTCCCTGTAATCATATACATTCTCATAAACTATTTTGAGTTTGACACTTACTTTGTTACCAAAAATATCTTAGCCTGAACTTATGTACTATATAATATAACCTTATTGACTTGAAGAGCTCTCTGCACGCTCTCATCATTGGCCCAGTACTTAACTAATACGTACTTATACAACTGTAAACATAACCTTGTAAATATATCTATATATATATATTGTCTAAATAGTTTAACAGAGAGCAAGAATATGGATTACTTACATAACAGTCATGATCAGTAGATGTCTCTCTACAATCTGGAGTTGTTACAAGTGCAAAGTTTATTCCCTTTACGCACTTTAAATAACCACAAATATTTAAACTAGTGATGATCCTTAATAAGCAGAGAAAAACATCAACTAAGGTTTCCATGAGTACGTGTTTGTACCTTGTTATATTCTTCAATGAGTTTCAAACATTTTTTGTTACGTGGATCAACATTTTCATATTTTCCTTTGCAAATTCTCTTTAATGACTGTGAAAGAAAGAGTTTTGGAATTGCTTGTTATTTACTTATTATTTCATTATGGAGACAAGAACATGATTGATGATATACCTCGTAGAGTTCATCAGAGATCATTGCCATTCCATGAGCATAAGGAATGCGATAATTATGATCAGCTTCAAGTTTTGTAACTGGGTTTCCAAGCACATACCCCTGTTTTTATTTTACTAACACTTTTTGTTATTTTTGTACATACCAAAGAAGAAAAAAGATTTAACAAAAAAAAAAAGAAGAAAAAAGATAACTATCAACATGAATGGTAGAAGTAGGCATCACCACGGTTACGATTATTGCGGTTACGGTTAGTTAACCGTAGGTTATGTTTATAATTTTTTTAACTTTAACCTTAACCATTTAATATACGGTTAAAACCGGTTACGGTTAAAAACGATTACGATTAAAAAAGATTACGGTTATATACGGTTAAATTTTAGATTATTTATTTACAAATAATATAAAAAATAATATCATAAATATTTTTACCAAAACATATTTAAACTCTATTGCAAGAATTAAATAATGATATTTCAACTAATATTATCATATAATACATTTTATTTTATTTTTAAAACGGTTACGGTTATAGTATTACGGTTACACCAAACGGTTAACTAACAGTTTTTATACGGTTAGGTTAAGTACGGTTATTGTTAATAATTTACGGTTAACCATAACTATTATACTTTTAAGGTTAACGGTTACGGTTGTTAACCTTTTTATACGATTACGGTTTGATTATGATTAAAAACTGAATGGTTACGATACGACATACGGTTACAGTTAGGTTTTGTGTCGAAGTGGAGTTAATATATGGATGAACCTGAAGATTTATTGGAGGATTGCAGCATATGTAATTTCCTGCAATATCATCATGCTAAAAGGACTAAGAAACTAGACTCATTAGATATGGCCTTGGAGTGAAGATTGATATGATAAATAAAAAAATATTAAAACCTTTTGAAATTTCTTGAACAAGAGCTGGAACAATCATACCAGAATAAGAATCTCCAGCCACATAGAAAGGATTGGAGACAAACTCTTTATGTTTGCTTAGCCACTACATAACAATCAAAACAACATAACCCCAAAATGTGTTTGGTTTCAAGAGACAATTAAGCTAAAACTTCTTTTTTTTGTAAAAACCTTTTGAAGAAACTCATGGATCCTCTTGGCTTCTCCTGAATCACTTGGTTTATCAACAAGTTGAGTTTTTGAGTAAGAGAAACCAGTTCCAACAGGTTGATCCAAATATATAATATTTGAAACCTATGAAACAAAAAATAATACACAATAAGTTAAAAGATGAACAATCTTGGATTGGATTATCTAATCATGAAGACAATACCTTAGTCCATGAATAAACAGTAGAAACCAAGGAAGGAAGAGTTCCATTGTAAACCTCAACCTTCATAGCCATAGGCCCTGTGTTTATTTTATTTTATTCAACCAAGTCACAGACACACAACACAACAGAAGAACAAGTTAAGAGGAGTTTATTTTTAATAAAGATTTGTACCATTCTCATAAAGAAGACCAGAGATAGAAGAACAGCCAGGTCCTCCGGTTAACCAGAGAAGAAGAGGATCTTCTTCTGGATTCCTCTCAGACTTAAAGAAGTAGTAAAACAATTGCACTTGTTCTTCCTCACCAATACCAATATACCTTCCATTTTTACAAATAATCATATTCATACAATTAAATACTTTATATTATATATTAAAATTAATCAAATGCAGAGAAAACAAACCCAGTTTCAAGATGGAAGGGAAGAGGGGTTTCAAAACCAGGAAGAGACTTGACTATGGTGGCAGAATCAACATGGTGACTATAGATAATAAGTAGAAGAAGTAGAAACAGAACAGAGGAAACGCACGCTTTAGCCATTTCCTTATATGAGAAACAACTATATTGAATTTTGTTTTTATTAGTTGCTTAAATAAAAAAATACAAACAAAAGGCGTACTGTAAATAAATTTGGTTGGTATGACCCCGCTCTCTCCAAATCTATTTCGGAAATTGTCACATTTTTCAACGTAAAAAACATGTTATGACTAATAAATAATAATAATAAAATAATTATTAATTGCGTCCAAGTAGTTGAATGTATTATAATATTATTGACGCATTAATTTAGATGCAACAACAATCTGTAGAAGCGTCCATGATTATGTCATGCCTCAAAAATTTTTAACTAACCAATTTCGTATTCCGCATTTTCCACCCCTATTTTTTGAAGTATTTTTGGTAAAGACTAAAAATTTTGATTTTGGGAAAAAAAAAATTAAGAAAATTTGGTGAAGCGGTAAGTTTGGGGAAGAAGAAGAGGTCACCTTGAATACTAGTGGGCCATAAAATTCAAATCAATTGGCCCAACTAAGTCGAGATGAAAGATCTCTCAAAGTTTAACAGATATGTTTTTGCCATAGTGACGGTAAAGGGACAGGAATTGGTAGAAAGACAGCAGTGATATTGAATACCACCGGGCCATAAAAATCAAACTTATTATATTTATTTATTTATTATTAATTTGGAAAAATCGATATTTAAACCGTGAACTTCACAAAAACAGAAGAAAAATACATAAATTTTCAGTATGTCGTATTAAATCTCAATTTCATTTTAACTATCAAATAAAACATGAACTTTGCTAAATTACACCTACCATTAGTTTTAACTAATGGAAAAGTTAACGGTTTAGTTAAAACTTACCGAATTAAATCTTTCTATCTGTTGTCTATAGAGCAGCAAGAACACTCATTGACTCTCACTGATCTTAAAAGAAGCATTTATGTAACAGTATTTTAAGTATTTTTATTCAGTGCAATATGGTGAATTTAACAATGGATTTGCTGAGCTGTGATGAAGGAAGACAAGGTTTGTTGGTAAACAATGCCATGTTGTTCTTGCAAATACAACTTCTTTGAAGATTATATCATAAAAAACACTAATTTAATCACATGCATGAGAAAACAAACCCAGTTTCAAGATGAAAAGGAAGAGACTTGAGGATAGTGGCAGAATCAACAAGTTGAATATAGATAACACATAGAAGAAGTAGAAGTAGAACAAAGAAAACATAAGCTGCAGCCATTTCTTTATCTGAGAAACAAATGCCTTCATATCCTCTGGTTCATCACGTCTTGGTTTGTTCTTTGTTTCTCTTTTAAGCTCCATTGAAACTGAAGATGATAATATCTGAATAGACTCCTCAATTATGTCATCATGCAAAGGAGAATCTGCGGATTCTTTCATGAGACACTGTCTTGAAAAGTAGCATTCAGATAACAGTCTTTTAACCATTTTTATTCAGCGGAATATACTGAATTTAACAATGAAAGACGACAAGATTTGTTGGTAAAGATGAGATGTTCTGTTTTGTCTTTTCTTTAATATCATTATCAGCAGCTTCTTTACTTTATATTAAATGGGTTTTGTTTACTTGGGGAAATAGAAAATTTAAAGTCCATACAAAAATAAGAACACAAACGTTGACCAACTATACTCTTGCTACCGAGCATTTAATTCATTCCAAAACATGAAGATTCAATATGAGATTTCACATAATCATGACGTGGAAACTGTTTCAAATTTTATTGGAAAAAATAACGAGAAAAGTAGAATTGATTTTTATGCATCAACTCTGGATTCAAATTACAAAGGTTGACCATGGAGCCACCTTTGAAACATGATATAACTCTCTTCTGGTTTATACTCTATTGTGTGTCCTCCTCCCTTTATTAACCAAATCAATTAAAAAACATAAAACTGAAAACTCCAATAAAAAAAAAGGTAAAAGACTTACTTTGATAGTAGCAAATGTCATCTTATTAGCATAAGTTCTTGTGTATCTACCAAACAAAAAATTCTAATGAGCTCATATGACAATAACAAATGAAACTGTTGAAGAAACATCTGAAATACCCAGCAATTTGATCATCTATCATCCATGGTCTCCAGTCATCAATAATAGAATAGTTAAGAGATCTAATCCAAGCTTGAGTTCCAAGAAAAGGCACTAACATGTCATGATCACCACTATTCATCACACAAAAAAAAAGCCTTAGAATCTTGTTTTACTTGTTCAAAAGGAAGATAGTTAATAAACTCTGACCTGTAGATGAGAGAACGATAACCATCAATGCTGTTATTCATATGGTATGGTACACTGCTTATAATGTCTTGAGTGTAAGGCATGTCATTGTAACAACGAACCCATTCACCTATACTTCCCTGTATAATCATATATTCGACTTTGACACTTACTTTGTTACCAAAAAAATTCTTAAACTGAACTTATAATTGTAGTATATAACATAATATAACCTTATTGACATGAAGAGCTCTCTGAACGCTCTCATCATTGGCCCAATACTTAGTTAATACGTACCTATACATCTGTAAACACAACCTTGTAAATATATATATATTTGTTTTTCAAAATAGTTTAACAGAGAGGATTACTTACATAGCAATCAGGAGATGTCTTATTACAATCTGGCGTTATTACATATGCTATGTTTATTCTATCAGTGCACTTTTAAACAACCACAAAATGTCAAAATTAGTAATGATCCTTAATAAGCAGACAAAAAAGTTTCCAAGAGTTTGTGTGTGTGTGTACCTTGTAATATTCTTTAACGAGTTTCAAACATTCTGTGTTACGTGGATCAGCAGTTTCATATTTTCCTTTGCAAACTCTCTTCATTGACTGTGAAAGTAAGAGTTTTTTAATTGCTTGTTATTTACTTTCATTATGGAGACAAGAACATGATTGATCATACCTCATAGAGTTCATCAGAGATCATTCCCATTCCATGAGCATAAGGAATGCGAGAGTTAGAATCAATTTCAACTTCTGTTGATGGGTTTCCAAGCACATACCCCTGTTTTTTTTATTGGTTAACATACCAAAGAAGAAAAAGATAACTATCAATATGAATACTCGAAGAGGAGTTAATATATCTATGAACCTGAAGATTTATTGGAGGTTTGCAGCATATGTAATTTCCTGCAACATCATCATGCTAAAATGACTTAGAAACTAGACTCATAAGAAAAGGCCTTAAGAGTGGAGATTGATATGAAAAATAAAAAAATTTTAAAACCTTTTGAAATTTCTTGAACAAGAGCTGGAACAACCATACCGGAATAAGAATCTCCACCCACATAGAAAGGATTGGAGACAAACTCTTTATGTTGGCTTAACCACTACATGACAATAAAAAACAACATAACTCCAACATGTGTTTGGTTCTATTAAGTTAAAAAGTTTTTTTTTTTTTAAACCTTTTGAAGAAACTCATGGATCCTCTTGGCTTCTCCTGAATCACTTGGTTTATTAACAAGTTTAGTTCTTGAGTAAGAGAAGCCAGTTCCAACAGGCTGATCCAAATATATTATATTTGAAATCTAAGAAACAAAAAATAATACACAATAAGTTAAGAGATGAACAATATTGGATTGGATTATCTAATCATGAAGACAATACCTTAGTCCATGAATATACTGTAGAAACCAATGAAGGAACAGTTCCATTGTAAACCTCAACTTTCATAGCCATAGGCCCTGTGTTTATTTTATTTTATTCAATCAAGTCAGAGAAGAAGACACACAACACAACACAAGAATAAGGAGTTTTGTACCATTCTCATAAAGAAGACCAGAGATAGAAGAGCAGCCAGGTCCTCCACTTAACCAGATAAGAAGAGGGTCTTCTTCAGGATTCCTCTCTGACTTAATAAAGTAGTAAAACAACTGCACTTGCTCTTCCTCACCAATACCAATATACCTTAGATCATATCATTTTTACAAATAAATCATATTCATACCATTAAATACTTTAGATTAGATCATAAAAAAACACTATTTTAATCACATGCAGAGAATACAAACCCAGTTTCAAGATGAAAGGGAAGAGGGGCTTCAAAACCAGGAAGAAACTTGACTATAGTGGCAGAATCAGCATAGTGACTATAGATAATAAGTAGAAACAGAAGAGAGGAAACATAAGCTGTAGCCATTTCCTTATCTGAGAAACAATTGACTTCTTAGGACAAAATTTATTGAGTTTTGTTTTTATTAGTTGATTAAAAACAACACACACAAAAGGCGTACCGTAATTAAATTTGGTTGGTTTTCTCCTCGCTGTGTATATAGTTGAGTTATTTTGGAAATTGTCACGTTTTTCAAAATAAAGATAATATAAAATAATTTCATCGCCTGTTTAAGATTCATGTATTGTGGAGAGCTTCACAGTCACTATTTAGTGATTATGAAATTTGTGACAAAATCTAGGTATGATCCCTCTTCTTATTTTATCCTACTACTTACCCATAATTGAAGAGTGAGAGAATGTATTATTGACGCCATTTGATACAACCACAATCTGCAAACGCGTTATCCAAGAAAGATTTCAGAAAACTAATTTCGCATTTTCTAGCAGTTTATCATCGTAGTTAAGGTTATATCAAATTTGAAGTTTGACAAGTTTATAAATTTTAAATAATTAGAACAATAATAAAAGTCTAAATTTTTTACAATAATGCATTAAAAATATAAAACTAATTTTATTTAGTAAAATATTATATTATAAATAAATTAAATTACATAAATTATAAATAAACATAAAAATTTCAATAAAAGTTTTTCTATATTATATTTTATGTTATTTTATTTTATATAAAAAAGATTTTATTATAATATTAGTTTTATATAAACTTTTTTATTAGTATTTTTTTTTGGTCAAAAATACTATCATTTAAGTAATTAATACTATTTTTTAAATGCTAACATAATATAAAAAAAATTTGATGATATTTGTAATTATAAAAAATAAAGACTTTAAATTTTGAAGTATTGAATTTAAAAATCTTAAAAATTTGAAGTTTTGAAAGTACTGTTAGAGAATAAAAAACCTGGGATTGGTAAAGACTAAAATGTTGATTTTGAGAAAAAGTTTTTGATGAAGCGATAAGTTTCGGGAAGAAGAAGAGGTGTCGATGAATACTACTGGGCCATAAAATTCAAATTAAGTGAACAAATTTGGTCGCCCAATTATTATTATTACTTTGGTCGTTGCCTTACATGGATGGATTACATATTTATTATTCGATACTGTCTTGTTAGGACGGTTTTTGTTTTTCTTCTTCTGTTGTTGTTTACTAATTTACAGTAACAAACATAATATTGTTTTGTTTGTTCTGTTGTCATATATACTAATAATACAACCTCCGTTTCTCAAATTAATCATTCTTCTCTGGAGTATGATCTGTTACTTCATACACACACATATACAAACTTTAGTATTTTATGTTCTCAGATAAGATAATAACTTTCAAAACACCTAAGACTAATGATATTCCAACATTTTTATATAGTAGATTAAGAATCGTTCACATAGGTTCTCCCTCAAACCAAATTAGACCTTTCAATCTGCTGTCTGTACAGCAGCAAGAACACTCATTGACTCTCACTGATCTTAAAAGAAGCAAAAACACCTACACATATACATTGCGATTATAGAATCAACAAGAAGCTTATTCAACACAAATGAAGTGAGGCAGAGCCAAAAATATAAGAGAGACTCAGATGATACTCGGTTATGAGAGACTCAAAAGCTCCTTCGCATCTTCTCCTTAAGTGAAACTTCCTTGTATGATTTGATTTTTCCAGCAGCTTGCCTTAAAGGTCTTCCAGCAGATGTTTTTCTCATATCCTCTGGTTCATCACCTCTTGGTTTGTTCTTTGTTTCTCTTCTAAGCTCCTTTGAAACTGAAGATGATAAAATCTGAATAGACTCCTCAACTATGTCATCATGCAAAGGAGGATCTGCGGATTCTTTCATGAGACAGAGTCTTGAAAAGACTCTGTCAAGTATAGCATTCAGATAACAGTCTTTAACTATTTTTGTTCAGCGGAATATAGTGAACTTATCTATCATTGTAATACCTTCTTTTTCCACTTGTCTCTTTCGTGTCATGTGGTTCTACTGCTTCGAGCTTAGACTCAATTGACTGTTCACTTGCAGAGCATCTAAAATGGCATCCATAAAGAAAGGAGAAAAAAACGTAAGTTGCATAACTGTACTTGGTTCAGGAATAGGTTGCCATTTGCCAATCAATGGAATGGAAAAAGAAAGAACATGGCTACTTCTACTAACCCAGCCTTTGAATCAATCTCTTGATCATCATGTAAACCATTCAAGTTTTGAATAACGCCCAGCTCTTGGATATTAAACATCGCAGACCTGAGAAAGGTTAATTCGCATAAGGGTAGCACAAGTAATAAGCAAGGCCTAACGGTTATCACAAACCTTCTCCTCCTGGTTGTCTCTATACAATCATGGAAGCTTTCAGATGGCTCAGGTTCTTGAGATTTTAACCGGGCAGATCGCCTTCTCAAATGGAACCTGCTTGAAACAGCGAGTATGGATTCACTAGTCGATTCCACCAGTCTTCATCCGCTTAGAATTTTATACTTACATTTGAGACTGGAAAAAGGTAGTTAACGAACCTTGCCTTCTCCTCAATTTCTTTGGCGTCAAACACTTTTTGTAAGGTTCCCGTGTGGCTGCTTTCTTGAGTTTTAAAACTGGCAGACTGCCTTCCTGCACAATACCTGTAGCAAAAACAACCCAAAAGAAAATAAAAACACAGAGAAGTACTGAAATACAAATACATAATCAAGTCATCTAATAGTGTTGAATAAACAAACCTCTTGCTTTGGACATTGTCGTTTATATGGTTTTCAGAATCGAAGACATACTCCTTTTTATCAGCAGCATTGTCACCATCAGAATCGAAGACATACTCCTTGTTGTCAATGTTGTCTTCCTTCTGACATGTCTCTCCCGGTCTGCCAATAATATCTAATACTTCATCATTGTCGGGATTCTTCCTTTCAGAAACTCTCCTATAAAGAAAAGCAACAAATTCAGGATAACCAGATTGCCTGAAAGTTTTTACAAGACAACAGATGAAACATCAAGCAGATTGAGTAAGAGAAGACTGAACCTTTTATTGTTGGCTTTCATATTTATTTGCAATAAGTTGACGTTAGAGCTCTCTGCAGTTGAAAATGAAACGAAAAAGTCATTAGAGGTGAGCATAGAGATTCCTAGGATCCACAATGAATTTGAACCATTGCCTTTCATGCTTGACTGTTGCTTTATCTTACCATTCTTACGATCTGCACCATTTGCCTGAAAGGTTTTGCAAGCCTCACCATAAGCGTTTGCAGGAGCCTGAAGGTCACAAAAGCAGAAGAAAACATGCACATAATGGAAGATAAAGGAAGACCAGGGTGATAATATTCCATTCCAGAGGTAAAAAAAGCCAATTCTTATAAATCATAATTACCTTGACTTCTGATGCCTGAAGTGTACATGGAAGGTTTTTCTCCTGTAAACAAAAGGTGACAGGTCTTAAACTGATTAAATTTTTAGTTTGTAATAATGGTCAATGAAAATTCCATACAAATCGATAACATACTTTAAGGAGTAGTTTCTTGGCCATGACTAACCCATTTTTGCAACCAAGTTCGTGTTGAAGTACCTTCAGCTGAAATGAACAGAAAATTTCAGTTGAGGAACTTATAATTAATGATCAAACAAGCCTGTGTTTGAGCAAGAGCAACTTGGGTTCCAGAAAAAGCATACTTGGTCTTTGCTTAGATTGAACTCCTGCCAGGAAAGAATAATGAAAAAATAACTTTCACACTGTAACCATTGTATTCCCAAAATCATTTCCAATTGAACCAAACAAATACGAGATGTACCGCAAATATACGACTGTTTGCCTGAGCAAGTAGCAAATTCTGTTGTTGAACCTTCTGAAAGTTAATCTTAAGTTTCTGCAGTTCACTTTTGATTCCACTGGCCACAAAACAACAATAAGTATTAGCAACAAATTAATGTACCCAAAACTCGCAAGTTTCATATACTCGAACAAAGATTACTCTCTCTCTTTCATCAGTCTCATGTTTTCCTGCAAAAACAAGTCGATAAAGCACAGTCAAGAAAAAAAAATATATTTCCCAAAATCAAGTAACAAATAATTTCATGAACTTTAAAATGGAATAAGCAGTGCCTTTTGAAGTGTTTCAGCGTTTTCTTTGGAAGAGACTGATATAGCTTGTGGTTGCTGCTTCGCTCCCTGGTTCATTACTTTTTTCTGATTCTGTAAATTAGTTATATCCCCAAGTTTTCTTCTTTGTGCACTGTTTATCCGAGGTTCCAGAACCATTTTCTCTCCTTCTGCTTTGTTAATAGGCACACCTACAGATTCCATTAAAAATCAAACAAACCTAAACTTTCAATCATGGTAAAGCTATCATTTGAGCAAAACGGAAGCAAGCCCTAAGAATCGACAAAAAACAACGCCAGAATGTTTCATGCAAATGAGACTGAAACAAACGAATGCAAAGAAAAACGAACAATTAGCGAAGGTTAACAACGGATTAGATTACTGACATTCAATTTAGCATCTAAATAGGAACAAAACCATATGAAATTTGATTGAAGAATATCCCGAGATGTGAGCTCTCTACTTCAAATTAAAACAGTGAATTAGGAAGATGAACATATTGCGAAGACAGATTTGGTAAGCAAGACTAAATTCGAACCTTTTCCGGCGTGATCACCGACTGTACGAACCGTCGCTCGAACCATTGTGAAACCCTAACGGCTCGTAGTGTCGCTATCGGAATCGGAATTTGAATCCCAGAGGGAAGAAAGAGAAAAGGAGAGTAACTATACGAGTTACGAGGGTAAAACGGTCAAAACGCAAATAAAAGCAAGACATGTAAGCGTATCAGCTCATCAAGTTCCCAATGATCCACGCAAGGAAAAGCACTTTCCATTATAAATGTATTGATGGATTTAGAGTCAACCCACACAGATAAGACCGGTTCCTTAATTTCTTGAGTCGGTCTTCTACTTATCTTCGTTTTTAAAACAATTGGGCGTAAGTTGCTTTATAATGGTGGTTTACTGGTTTGGGCTTGGGCTTTCTGATACATATATAGTTTGGGCCTTTTGCAGGGTCGGATTTGGAAAATATTTGGATATCTGATATTTCCGCACCAAAAATACATATAAAATTAATGTTGTCATGTTAACAAACCGACCTTAGCTCAGTTGGTAGAGCGGAAGACTGTAGTGGGTTATCCCAAAGAAATCTTTAGGTCGCTGGTTCGATTCCGGCAGGTCGGATCGATTATATTTTCTCCTTCTTGTTTAAAAATGTGGGACCCACATCCATTTTTGCTTCCCACTCAACTCGCGTGAATAGCCGTTGTTTACCCTTGACGTTATCTTATAGAAACGTAACAGATCACCCCACTATTTCTCGTAACTTGCAAAATAGCCCAAGTTTCTCGGGCACGTACCATTAGATCTTTACTCTGATTCATTTTGCCACGTGTACTTCTTCTCCTCCAAATCGTATACAATCTCAGAAACGAGAAACTAAAAAGAAGAAACAAGCTCAGTTGAAGAAAAAGGAAAAAGATAATGGAGAAACAAAGTTTCATCCCTCTTCTGTTGCATTTCTTCGTCTTCATAGCTTTTACATTTCCGTCTACATCGTTTCTCTTGAACGATCGTAGCTTCGAGAGATCGAGCTTGCCGTCAACGCGCGCGGAGAAGCTAATACAGGAGCTTAACCTTTTCCCGCAACAGGATCTGAACGTAATCGATGCCGATGATTTGTCTCTCACTCTCGCAGAAGGATCTAGGATTGTTGAACGTAAGTTTGTATTCCCGAATATACTTGCTGATGACGACACTATTCTCGAAGATTTAGGTCATCATGCTGGTTATTACAATCTCCCTAAATCTCAAGGCGCAAGGTTTATTATATCTAACTCTAGATTTTGGTTTACGTATATGTTTCATGTATATTTAGAAACTTGCAGCTATCACTTGATTTGGTTGTGTGGTTAAGTATTCGATTCAAACACTGAACATTTAGTGACATTTTTCTAATTTGACTCGCAAAAAAGTGAGAATAGATTATTAACAATTTGTTCATGATAGAATGTTCTACTTCTTCTTTGAGTCACGCAACAAGAAGGACGATCCTCTTGTGATTTGGTTGACCGGAGGGCCTGGCTGTAGCAGTGAATTGGCTATGTTCTATGAGAATGGTCCTTTCAAGATCACTTCTAATATGTCTCTTGTTTGGAATAAGTATGGATGGGACAAGGTATTTATTACTTATATTCTAATACTTGTTAACTATTTCCAAACACGCCTCTACATTTTTGCACAGAAGAGTTAATTGAGAATTGTTTTTGCAGGTTTCTAATCTTCTATATGTTGATCAGCCTGTTGGAACTGGTTTTAGCTACACCACAGACAAAAGTGATATCCGTCATGACGAAAATGGAGTTAGCAATGATCTATATGATTTTCTCCAGGTTTTGTCACCTGATTTGTCTCTTTGAAATACTTTTTTCTTCTTTCAAGCTTTGACTTGGATTAAAAACCTTTGATTGACTGTTCTGTTCATGTTTAATTAGTTGTAACAAGATTGTGATTGTGTTTCCTGATGTTACCTCAGGCTTTCTTTGCGGAGCACCCTAAGTTAGCAGAAAACGACTTTTACATAACTGGAGAGTCATATGCTGGGCACTACATTCCGGCTCTTGCTTCCCGAGTCCATAGAGGAAACAAGGCTAATGAGGGAATACATATTAACCTAAAGGTCTGTGACTGTTTCTTGTTTCCCTCTTCTTGAGTTGTTAATGGAAGGTTAGTACTCACAAGTATAACCTTTCAGGGATTTGCCATTGGAAATGGGCTTACAAATCCTGCACTCCAATACCCAGCCTACCCTGACTACGCTTTGGAAATGGGATTAATCACTCAAAAAGAGCATGATCGTTTAAAAAAGATTGTCCCACTGTGCGAAATATCAATCAAGCTTTGTGGTACTTGCTCCTCTTTTTCTTATTGTCTTTTACATTGCTCTGTGTGTTTTATGGATTCTGAATCCATGTTTATGTTTCTCTTCTTAGGAACTGATGGCACAATTTCTTGTTTAGCATCATATCTTGTTTGCAATGCCTTGTTCACTGGTGTAATGAGTCATGCGGGTGGAGTAAACGTAAGCTCAAAAGAAATATTTAAATTTTTATTGCTAATATTTTGGGAAACCATTTATGTCCACTGGTCTTCAATTGTAGAATGGAATTGTGTATAATAAATAATTTCCGCATTTACTGTTGTAGTATTACGATATCAGGAAGAAGTGTGAGGGTAGTTTGTGCTATGATTTCTCAAACATGGAGAAATTTTTGAATATGAAATCTGTGAGGAAATCGCTTGGTGTTGGGGACATAGACTTTGTCTCCTGTAGTAGTTCAGTCTATGAGGCAATGATTGTAGATTGGATGAGGAATCTCGAGGTTGGAATTCCCACACTCTTAGAAGATGGAATCAACGTTCTTATCTATGCCGGAGAATATGATCTTATCTGCAATTGGCTCGGTAAGTTCCATAACATAGATAATCAAAAATCCAGAACTAGGAATAATGAAATAGATAGAATTGAAATTATAACAAAGTGAATTTAATTAGTTAAGACAACAAAAATGCATTGTCACAAAATTAGATGATGAATTATAAAGCTATGAAATCATATGAAAATCGATTTGCAATGTATATGTTATAAATGATATATCTTATAAACTTGGGATTGTAGGTAACTCGAGGTGGGTGAATGCAATGGAGTGGTCAGGGAAAACGAACTTTGCAGAGGCTGAAGAAGTACCATTTGTGGTAGATGGCAAAGAAGCAGGCTCGTTAAAGACTTATGAACAACTCAGTTTCCTTAAGGTTGGGCTTTCTTACATGACATATATATAACAACAGTTACAGTCTTTATATGTTCTGCTGGTTTTCTTATAATAATTTGATAATTTAAACAAAAAAAAAACGCAGGTGCGTGATGCAGGACACATGGTTCCAATGGACCAGCCAAAAGCTTCGTTGAAAATGCTGAAGCGATGGATGCACAATTCTCTTGTGGATGCAGAGCAACTGGTTGCTCAGATTTGATCCAACCTCAGAAGTAGTAAACAAAAAAAAAACAATGTGTGGATGGCATGTTGTTGACGTTTCCTTTTATAATTTGATCTCATTAGAAATATATATATATGTTGGGGTTGTCCAATTTAGTTTAAAATAAAACTCTGCTGACGCCAAAAACATATATTATAAAAAGGAAAAATATAGATTTTTTTTTCTGTGATTCTTTACTTTGAAATAGGTGAATGTAAAAGAAAATGTATACTTTGACTATGTGGACTAAGCTCATTCAGGTTGTTTTACAGTACTTGTTTTATTGAGGTTTTCTTTTTTTTTTTTTNTTTGTTTATTTTTTGTTTTGAAAAAAACCGAGTAGGACTCTCACTCTCAGTCTACATGACACATGGCGAAACATGATTGGCTAAAAGGAAGGATTTTATCTAACATTAAACCACATACAGATGACACTGGGAGAAGGAGCAATGTCGATTTCTTCGTTGGGGTTTGCAATCTCAAGCCCAACTTCTTCATCTTCTTATAGGTACTTAGTAAGCTCTCGTACCATCGGGCTCGCTACGTCTTCTTTGTTATGGACAAAGAAGAAATCTCACCATAGAAACACAAAGCTCAAGGAAAAGCTGTTGTGTGTTAGAAATTCAGCTCAAGAGACACTTGATGAAGATCCTAAGTTTGTACCTTTGGATCCTCAAGATCCCAGATACGGCCCTCCAGTCAGTCTCTTTCACCCCTTTCCATCTCTGTGCAAAGTCTGTGATCCATAAGCAACACTCTTGATTCTATCATTCTTTTCCAGGTTTTGCTGTTGCTTGGTTTACAATTTCATGAAGCACTAAAGGTAATGGGAATTGAAATACACTTTGCAGAGCTGTTTGAGTTTTTTTTTTTTTTTTGGGATTAATATATCATCTTGTAATGCAGATACAAGAGCTTCTTAAGGAACTCGATGGTGAATTCATGGAGGTAAATCTGAATTACTCTCACTCTTGCAAGATCCTGAAAATTTTGGAGAATTCATAAAACCTTATGTTATTGTTTGGACACCAGATTGTGTTCTGTACAGAAGATATGATCCAGCGTTCATTATGGGAAGCAGTTAACACAAAACAGCCTGACCTGAAGAGAGTCAAAGTATGTTAGCTTTCAATTTCCATTTCAGCTTCTTTTTTGTTTGTGTTGTTTCTTACTTTACAGTAAATCCGTTGTACAGATTGCTGAGTCCCTGCCTCGGATCTGTTTCTTATCTGGTTTGACAGGAGAGGAGATGATGATGTTCATTGATGCATTCCCTGAAACTGGTACATACAAATTCAAAAATGAAAGTAAGAATAACAAGAGGAAGACAACTTGAAAACATGTCTTTCTTAAATGCAGGGCTGGAACCAGTTGTGTTTGCAGCTATGGTTCCAAACAGTGCTGATAAACGAATCTTTGAATTAATTGAAGAAATCATGGGAGATCATGAGTTAGTGGTTAGTGAATAACAAAGTCAGATCAAGAATATTCTTGAATCTTGATAATGGTATATAAAATCAATCAAACACTTTGTTCTCTATGCAGACCAGGAGCAGTTCTAGCTGATAGTCTTCTGAGTTAGCAAGAATAGAAGACAGACAGGTTTGAAGTTCTTACAGTACAAGAGTGTAGTTTTTGAAATAAAGAAGTGAGAGACACACACAAGAATGTAAAATGATCAAAGTAAGAACTGATACTATTTTCCCTCCCTTAGTTTTGATCAATCTCTCTTTCAATATCCACAAACCAGATTGAGAAATTATCTAAAAAGCTTTTAATCTTCATCCTCCCAATTCTTATCTTCTTCATTTTTCAACTTTAAACTATTATTCATTAATAAGGGTTTTTTTTTTGGGCAATAAACTTTTGATAAATGAAATGTTTACATTTAACTTCTTTGTACCATTGTAACTTTATTGAGCTTAAGTAGTTTAACAAAGCTTCATAGAAACATTTACAAAGCTTGTAGAAGCTTCGTAGTTATCAAATGCATTTTAGTTGGAAGATTACATTAAGAGTCAAGTCCACATATCATCTAGTAGTGGAACTTTGCATCTTCGGTTAGCTTGGTGGGAGCGAGACCAACAACTACATATGTCCTTTTGTCTCCTAATAGCCACGGCTTCTCAATTTAGCAAGCATTGTTCATTCATTTATCTTTTTCATCGTCTCACCATGTAAGGAACCACCTACGTGTTATTGTCGATGGAAATGTCAAATGTGAGTAACATTTTAAATACCAGAGCTAGAACAAGAGATACCAGAACTCGAAGCAACTCCTGAGCCAAACCACTTGATTTCCTCTTGAATGCTGCTGCCTCCTATAGACTCTACTTTTGTAGGTTGCTCAGAGACTTTGCCATTACCTAAAGACTCAGATTTTATAGTCTCTGAGACGCCATTACTATTTTGATTCAGTGGCACTGGTCCTTTAATCCTTCTGTGCAAACAATGAAATTTTTGTTTTTTTACAAGTGAGAGAGATTATTGCACATAGTAAAATGTTGTAGTTTACCTGATCATCTTCCGCTTCAATGCACCGGACTTCCCTTTTATCATACCTTCTCAATATATAAGAAGTTAAAGAAGTCACTACTGTATGTATACAAAACTATAAAATTAGGATATTATGGAGCCTAACCAGATTTTGTGCCTGAGGTTGATGATGATGGTGGCTTGCGGCCACTTCGCTCGGCTTTAATAGAAGCAATGACTGAATCAGCTCCAGTACCAAGACCTTTTCTTCCCACCAGTTTAACTCCGAGTGTCTCACAAAGATAGTAAAGTCTCTTTTCATCACCTCCTCTGACTTCTCTCAGGTCAAGAGCCTGTTGTCTAGTTAATAACGTGTAAACCTGAATCTGTTGCTGTTGGTTGAAATGAGACTGAAGCTGCTGAAACAGTATCTTGTTTGAGTGCTGATCTGCTTTTGGGTCCTCGTTTCTCTTACAAGGCTCGCTTAGAGTTATCCTTAAAATCGCAGGAGACTTTGGGTCCGGATTCCTTCTACTAAAGATTATGGAAAAACTCCCAAACTCTAAATCAGGGTCCCTGAATAAATCTGCAAGAAGGTTGGCACAAGAATGAGCATTCCTGGATGGGTTCCTGTCGATTCTTTTCCTTATGCCTCTGGCCTTTGCAGATTGAGCCATGTTTGCAGCTTCTCGCAGACCAGTGACAAAAGCTCCATGCATGGTTGCAGGGTATCTCCTTGTGGTGGCTTCCCCGGCAAAGAAAAGTCTTCCATCTCCCACACTTTCTGCCAATATATCATAATCATCGCCTGAAGCTCCCACTGCAACATTAGAGTAAGACCCTAAACTGAAGGGATCCCCACCCCATCTGGTGCAGACAGTTTGAAGAGGATCAGGGACATTTATTCCTTGTGGTTCATAAATACCTGAAATTCATTAGGATTCGAATTGTGTGGCATGCATTAGCATCATCAACTTCAAGAAAATCTGGAATACAAGCGCTTAACTAACTATGCTTGACCTACATATCAGGGTTAGAATGGTAACTGGAAAACAGAGAGTATGTCTCCTGAAGATTGTATACTGACAGTAAAAAAGTTGAATTTAATTAGAATCAGAATCAAATATAGTAAAGCTATACCTCTTAGAATCTGAAGAACGCGAGTCACTGCGTCAGTAGGTGGCATAGTCTCAAACTTATGAGCAGCTTCTCCCGCTACCAACGCGATCAAGAGAGGACCACCTGCAACTGGGGCATAGCTATAGAACAGAAAGAATTCACCTCGATAGTTTGGATCTTCAGTAAGATGTCCGAAGGTATCGAGATCTGTGCTCCAAAATACAGACGGAAAGAGCATTGCAACTTTATTCAGTAATCCAAAACCTAATCTCTTTATACAATCAAGCTTTCTCTGAGGCAATTCGGGCACAAATTTGATGGAGCCGTTCTTTAAGACACCAAGGGGAACTGTACACAGCACCATATCACCCTCATACACTTGATTTCCAGCAGTAACTTTTACACCATCTGCACCATATCTGATTGTTTGAACTGTCTTCTCATATAAGATTGGTACATTTTCAGCCAAAGCCTGAACCAGCCTTCCATTTCCTCCAGGCAGAAAGCAATGGTCTCCACCCATATCGTATGGGTCATCTTGATCCCAGAATGCTAGAGAGAGTTTTGATACTAAGCCTGCATTTGCATATTCTAAGTTAGCAAGATGCCAGTTAAACAAACCCATCTCCTCAGTGGCAACAGCGTCCCCATTAACCTGCCTGAATGTCTCGAGCGCTGCCCCAAGGGAGACATCCATGGAAACATCACCCATCAACTGCCTAAGTTTACTTGCCTTGTCTAGAAGCTGATTATAAGCTACCTCGACCTTCATATCCAGATCTGGATCAACCGGTTTACCATCCACTCTATAAAGAGGACACTTATCTCGTACCTTATAAAGAGAAGAACCCAACTGTCTCGCTATAATCCCTAGAGGATTTCCTAAAGTTCCAGTCAAAATACTCCCTCCTAAATCCGCAGCAGCACCTACCCTATTACCTTCCATCTTTTTGGTATAAACCCGTCCACCAGGTCGTTTCCTGCCCTCCAAAACCGTGACTTTAAACCCAAACCTCATCAATTGCCTAGCTGCAGCCAACCCAGATATTCCAGCACCCACTATAACCACACTAGCCTTGCTTGATTGAGCAGGAATCTTATCTTTAATTGCCTGAGCTATACCGAAATTAATATATCCATGAGTAACCAAGTAATTATAAGCCGAATCCAAAAGACTAGTGCAATGTTTAGGAATTGAATCAAGAAACATCTCCTTTGTGACCCAACTAGATACATTTTCTCGCCACATGGATATGATATGATTCCTAATCAAAATATAATTAACTTGTTCAATTCCACCAATCACAGGCACCACACCGAAATCAATCTCCTCTTCGGTAAGCGAATCAGCAGGAAACCCAGCTGTGAGAGCTAGCAAAGCTTCGGTGGTAGCTTCTTTATTGATAGTAATAATCTCATCGCCTATTCCAGGATAATTTTTAACAGTATGATTCGATCCATTGATCTCTACGTTCAATCTACCGGAAGAAGAAGCTGAAGATGAAGATACGAAATGACTGTTACCGGAAGGGGTAGCGACGTAAGGAACGGTAAGGTTATGAAACGACGACACTGAACGCTGAGACCTGCCCCTTCTTCGTTTCTTTGGGGCAGAAAATGATACCATCTGCTCAAAACTAGGGTTAGGGGTTGAAGTGGAGATCGTATTCGGAAATGGATTCAAACTTGTTTCTATATTCAAGACAGAATTAGATTGAGGAGGGAGAGTAGAAAATTGAGATTGAGATAAAGACGGGACATTATCTTGGTTCTTTTCCGGTGGATTCATCGTTTCGTCACCGTAGAAGTGCAGGAGAGTGGTCGATGAGCGAAGGAAGAAGAAATGAGTTGTTTGGTTACACGATTAAGTTTATCTTTAATAAGAGCAGCCTAGCTGAGCTGGACATATTTTGTGTAATCTTTTTTTTTTTTCTTTCTTAATTTGTCACATTTTAATAACATGGATTCATGTAATTCATCTTTTATCTCACCACTGAATCCAACATCTGGCTGAGGTGGGGAACGTATTTTCGTGGTCTCCGACAGATATATTTTTTCCTTAATCCTACTTATGAATTAATATTATATATTTTGACTATTTTCCCACAAAAAATTAACAAATTGGGTAGTAAAAACAGAAAACAGGAACAAAGTAGACCAAAAAAAAAAATAGAGAGAAGAAAAGTCTGGGAAATTAGAAGTTAGAAGGAGAAGAAAACAACAACGCGTATAGATTCTTTTTTTTTTCTCTCGACTTTTCCATTTTCTCGAGATTTAGATTTCTCTGTTGGTGATCGGGAAACGCACTGATCAGATTCGTATCGTCGGTAAGATTCATAGCTGGAATCTAATTTTGCTTCTAAATTTTTTATCTCTAGATCTACGTCCTGACATAGTGTTTGATTGGAATTTTCAATAGTTTCTCGCCTTGAGTTGAAATTTTCGTGTAATTCGATTATTATTCGGTTAGATCTTTTGCTGACCATAGTGATGATTGAATTGTTTACATTTTCTTCTCCTGGCTTGAATTCTATATTTTCCATTCGTTCCTCATGTATGTGTTTAACTGGTGTTAGATTTGATTTCTTTTGCGTTCAGCTAAACAGAGCTTGATTGGAATGTGCTGAGAATCACTTATTTGGGCACTAACAAGCCGAGCTAAGTGAGTTCGTCAGCATGGGAATTTTTAATGGTTTGCCTGTACCCTCCGATAAAACTGTAAGTTCACTTTCTTCACTCTTACTTGACTTGAAACTAAATTGTTTCAACCGTGTTCTTTCAGCACCTTAGGAATTTATCACTGTATAAAGTATGTCAGTTTTTTTTTTCTTTCCCTTAATCTCTTCAACCTGGGATTAGACTTAATTGGAAGAAGTGGTAGTGGTACGATGGCTACACAGGAAATCAACTGGAATTATTACCACTCTCGATTTCATTATGTATTTCACTTTTGGAGTACATGTATGTATGTGTTCCTGAGTGGTGATGGTTATTGCAGTACCTTAGGGACGAGTTGGCACAAATAGATGAGAGCTGGGCTGTTGCACGATTTGACTCTTTGCCACATGTGGTGCACATCCTGACGTCAAAAGACCGTGAAGCTGACATTCATATATTAAGGGAACAAAGTGATGTTGTTGAGGAGGTTGTGGATGAAGTTGTTCATGCTTATCATGGTGGTTTCAACAAGGCCATTCAAAACTACTCCCAGGTTTCTGATATCTGCTAGCTCTTCCTTTTTATTGGATATTGCCTTTTTTTCTCTAAAGCAGCAGCCTCTGTTACAGCTCATTGGCTTCCTATTGCACCGTTTGATTTACCAAGGATACAAATCTAATATTCATACTAAACTAGGCTGCTTCTATGATTTTTAAATGTAGAATTTCTTTTGGAATAGTACTCTTTTAGTCAAGAAATAATTTATCTAGTAAAAGTTCATTAGTGAAGTATCTTGATTTTGATTATCTCTCTTCTTTTGCTATGCTTTGATTGTATTCCTCATCAGATCTTGCGATTATTCAGCGAGTCCACTGATAAACTAGGTGACTTAAAGCATGATTTGGCAGAAGCGAAGCAGAGCTTGGGTGCACGCAATAAACAATTACACCAGCTGTGGTACCGGTCTGTCACATTGCGGCACATCATCTCACTTTTGGATCAAATCGAGGGCATTGCTAAGGTTGGTTGGATTAGCCGTAATAGTTGATTTTTTTTCTGGACAGTTCTTGTGATGTATCTGCGCAGCTCTGAAGTTTTATACGTAGTTCATGATAGCACTCTGTATTTCTGATGAAACATTGCTTGATATGTTTCCCATATCTGTACTTACTTTCTATCGCTTTAGGTTACTTAAGAAGTAACTGCTTTTCTGATATGAAAATGGTGGCTTGTCTCTTGAAACATTGAACAGGTTCCATCTCGTATTGAGAAGCTCATTTCTGATAAGCAATTTTACGCTGCTATTCAAGTGTATCTCCAGTCGTCTCTGATGCTTGAGCGTGAGGGGCTTCAAACGGTAATTTACTTACTGTCAATGTTAAGAAATGCTAGGAAAGCAATCTCATGGGAACCCTGTGGGTCTTCCCATTTTTCGTCAATTTAATCTGTATAACTGTTTTGTAATAATTCCGTTGAAGGAGATCTGGTATCATCTAATTTCCATTGGGACCTTCCAATTATCTCTGTTTGAGGGATCTACTTTTTACTTGGATGCTGTACTGATAGATATTCTGGTATCTTCACCTAGGTCGGTGCTCTTCAAGATGTCAGATCTGAGCTAACTAAGTTGAGGGGTGCCCTTTTCTTCAAAATTCTAGATGATTTGCATGCGCACCTATACAATAGAGGTGAATACAGGTAGGTTTCTGTCTATAAACGAGGTTCAGAACCTGTGCTTCTTTTTATCCTTGGTTCCAGTTGCCTGGTTGCTTGATAGTGTACCTCATCATTTTTATCAGTACACGATCTTCTTTTCTTGACCTTGTTTATGCTGCAGTTCAGTTGTGTCAAGCATATATGAAAGAGATGATGAAGTACCAACAACAACAGCTGTTGCAGCTAGTCGAATGAGCTCACAACCACTGTCTCGTAGAACACGGACACTAAAAGGTGATAGTCAGTTTGGTGTTAGAGGGCTCACAAATGGTTCATATAGAACAGCTTCTAATGATGAGGGGTATGATTTTGCAACCTTCCCTTCATTGATTCTTCATGGGATATTAGGAAAAACATTTCATGTATAAAGATTAACTTTATTCTGAGTGATCGTTGTACAGTAACTTTCTGTTTAATAGTGGGCCTCCACAGAGGCTCTCACGGCTTTATTATTAATAATGATGATTACCATACATGCATCACTTCTCAAATCATTATGTGAAGGTTCTCCTTGTAATTTTCTTCATTATAATTCTTGTCTATAAAAGAAACTGCATTGTAAATTGATTATGGCAGAAGTTACCTTTTCTATCTAAGGCTGTGTGCTACCTTGTCCTGATTTTATTAAAAATACTTTGCTTGTTTGGCCATTTCTTGACTTCTAATTTTGTCTCTTTTATCACATTTTGTTTTTAGTTCATCATTTGATGGACATGATGAGGAGGACTCTGTAGAACATGACGACACCACCGCAGATACTGTCAAGAATGACACTAATAGTAAATTGCTTTCTTATCAACTTCCGCCTTGGCTTTCCGATTCCACTCCTGACGAGTTTATCGTATGTACTTGTAACACAGTCATATAACATAATTTTCTGCCAAATTTTTTTCATTGTTATGACATTGCTTTTCTCTTGTTTCAGGAAGCAGTAAGAAAGAGTGATGATCCACTGCATGTGAAATACCTACAGACCCTTATTCAGTGTCTCTGCATGCTTGGAAAAGTTGCAGCTGCTGGTGCTATCATATGGTTGGCTTTCTAATATATTTCACTCCATTAGTATTTTTAGTTTTAGATTTCGTTAGTTAACTTGTCAACCCTGTCATCAGTACATATTATATTTATTAAAATGTGTATGTGTAATTTTTGTGACCAGTGAACCTTTATCATTCTTGAAGTTAAAGATGAATGGACAACCTATGCAACTCAAATATAATTGTTTTCCATTCGAAAATGTTGCTTGATGGAAACAAACACATTCCTTTATAGAAATTATCGAACATTTCCTAGTGATGTTTTTTTTGTGTTCTCTTGCAGCCAAAAAATTCGACCCACAATTCATGAGATCATAATATCCAAGATTAAAGCTCATATGGAGACTACCAATTTGTCAAAGTCCGCTGGTAATCAGGGTGATCGAACTGTAGCTGCCGGATTGCATTTTATTAAAGGACAGTCAAATACCTACAGGTTATCGAAAGAGAAACCCCAAAATGGGATATCAAATTCAGGAACTCACCTGGCTGTGAGCCCTGTTTCTCCTATTATGGCTCCTGGAGGCAAAGCGCAGGCTGCAGCAAAAGAACTTCTTGACTCAATTTTAGATACTATTGTCAAGATCTTTGGTTAGCAGCTCAACTCTTAACTCATCTCAATATTTCAGTTCATATAGTCAAAGCTCAAAAGTTCTCGTACTGTTGCTTTGATAGAAAATCATGTTGTTATTGGAGAGCTTTTGGAGTTGAAGGCTTCGCAACATGACATTAACACACCAAAGTCATTGCCTACTGATGTGAATTGGAACACCGATTCTGAAGCATCCCAAGTTACTGGAGGCTACACTATCAGTTTTCCCTTGACAGTCTTACAGGTCTGCCTAAAATACTCCAAATATCTAATTTGTCGTGAAGATAAATGATTATGAATCTACATTGAACTACTAGGTTCTCATACTTACGCTTACTGAAATTCTCTATGTTAATCATGAAGAGTGAATGCCAACAACTCATATGTGAGATTCTACGAGCAACTCCAGAAGCTGCTTCAGCAGATGCTGCTGCACAGACTGCTAAGCTTGCAAAGAAGGCTCCCAACAAAGATAAAAGGCAAGTGAAGCATTGGTAGTTCATACATTTAGTGAGATGCTTTTCTCATTTTCATGTAGATACTATAACCAACCAAAGATGTCCAAATAATTAGACATTTAAGATTTGTTATAATATAGGGAGGATGTTGGAGCAGAGAATTCTTCTGATTATATAACTCTGGAATATTGTCATTGACAAAACTTATGAGTTATGTCTGGAATTTTGTCATTTGGATTCTTCACAGTGTGCTAGTAAAGTGGAGCACTGAAGAGTATAACACAGATTTGAAAATTTTGGTTGCTGGATCTTTAGCTTTTCTGATGTTGTTGAATTTTAAGCAATAGTTCAAATGTTGTTTAACATACAAAAATGTTGCATTCTCTTTCCATAGTGCTTTGCAAGGCCACATTTAAGATATATATGTGAAACTCTGTACTTTAGTTAGTAGTATTGATGCTTGATTGCTGCTTGACTGCAGGGATGCACCTGAAGATGGGCTAGCATTCACCTTTCGATTTACAGATGCAACTGTATCGATTTCTAATCAGGGTAATAATCAATAATCCTGACTTTTCTTTACTTATAAAGTCTCAGATGGACTTACTGATGTTATCTGCTGCTGGCAGGAGCTGATCTCATTCGTCAAGGCTGGGGAAGAAAGGCTTCAAATGCATCACAGGAAGGTTATGGATCTGCAGCAGTTTTGCCTGAGCAAGGAATATATCTAGCTGCATCTATTTATCGCCCTGTCCTTCAGGTTTGGATTCTGGTTCATCTAAGCATTTTCTTTCAATATTAACAGGTTTTCAGTAGAGTTATGATCTTATGTGTCTTGCAGTTTACAGATAAAATCAATTCCATGTTGCCCAAAAAGCATTCCCAGCTTGTGTAAGTGTAGTATTTCCTCTTACCTTTTCAGGCTGTTATCCTGGCAAAGCTACTCACTGTCCAAACTGAAAGTTGAAATTGTTGTTACCTCAAGTGCTGAGACATTGCCAGTATTTTCATTATCTATTTCCGTATTCGTGATGCAGAAATGATGGATTGCTTACATTCACTGAGAACTTTTTGAAGGACCACTTGCTACCAACAATGTTTGTGGACTATAGGAAAGGCGTACAACAAGCTATATCAAGTAAATCCCATAGACTATCGAGATCCGATCATAGAGTTTTTTTGTTGCTATTTTAGGGTAATTCTTTAATAGGATCAGATCATTCTTCTCTGAAGATATACATAGATTTTCATCTCGAAAAGTGAGATGCTAGTTTGGCCCCAAAGACGTAGAGTTTTACCATCACAAGGTGGTAACAGAAGCGTCTTTGAGAATTGTTGCAGATGTCTTTAAAGATTCCTCGGCAAGAAATATTTTGTCGGAATATTTGCATTTCACTAGTTTATAAAAATGAAGTACCAGAAACGTTGATGTGTATATAGATTCAAGGTTCGTGACCCATGATTTTCAAAATCATTTTGCAGGCCCTGCTGCATTTCGGCCCCGTGCACATACATCTACTACTTACACTCCAAGCGTAGAAAAGGGCCGACCAATCTTACAGGGTCTTTTAGCAATAGATCTCCTTGCAAAAGAGGCAAGTCTTTTATGCTCTTAAACTGCAAGCTAAACTTTGTTGGTTTTCATTTTTTTGATCTTCCTAAAAGAATGTATTAGTGTAGTGATTACTTCCAATTCATCATTTAATCCATTTTGTTTTCTCAACTCTCAAGTTATTTCTGTTTTGTGAAACTCCTTGCTTTTCACTTCTTTTAGGTTCTTGGTTGGGCTCAAGCTATGCCTAAATTTGCTACAGACCTTGTCAAGTATGTTCAGACATTTCTTGAGAGAACATTTGAGAGATGTCGAACATCATACATGGAGGTATGGATCTTACTCTTTTCTGATTTGTTATCCTCTTCCTTTGCATTTTCTAGTTTGATTATATGACTGTGGATTGAGTCTATAAAGATTGAGGTGTCGCTTAAGAGGAATGAAAAGAGGTGAACATCATGAAACCAGTTAAAGTTCAGCTTGGGCTATGACAAAACGGACCAACTTAAATTAAGTAACAATAGTATGATGCTTTAGGCTTTGTGCATTGTTCTATGTAGCCAACAGTGCAAGTAGGTTTAATTCATCAGCCTATGAGAATGTAGCAGAATTTGGCAATTAATGCTTCAAAGCATAATCCTAAATAGAAAGCGTTGTATATCTTCCTCCGTACACACTTTTCTGACCATAAGTTTTACTCTTAATATATCAGGCTGTTCTAGAGAAGCTCAGTTACAGGCTCATTGGGAGGCATGATATTGAGAAATTGATGCGACTTGACGCTGCGAGTGCTTGTTTGCCATCTCCCCTTGGCCATGCTGTTTCTAACTCTGAGGCTGTTGGCATCGAAGTAGAACTCAGTCAACTATTCATGAATTTGCCAACTATCAAGCAGGTTAGTTTCATGTGTTGTCTGAAATTTATTCTAATATGAATTTTTCGCTCGGTGAACATATTTAACTAAGTATGTTTCTTACAGGATAATCTAATTCGTGATGACAACAAACTGATTTTGTTAGCCTCTCTTAGTGACTCGCTTGAATATGTGGCAGACTCTATTGAGAGGTGAGTTCATTGGATCATATTCTTTATGCATGCCTCTTCCTGTCATCTGTTGTTCCTCATCTCTCAGTATACCTTAGATTTTATAAGCACACATGGAAAAAAGGGAAGTTCTATGATGTTATAAAAAGAGAAGCAAAAAGAGGCTTTCATAGTTTATAATAATGAAGGATACCTAAGTGACTAAACTAGATTGATGGCTGTCTAGTCCAGCTCAATTTTAAAGAAACTCAGAAACCTTTGCAATCAATGTAAAAGAGAAGCTAGCATAGTTTGATGGGTCTTCAATGAATGTTATTTTTTTTCTTTCTGATGTGCTCCTTAATCATGTGGAGCAAGATAGTCAGTCCTGTCTTCCTTCCCTACCAGCAAGCAATGAAAACTCTTTCTGAAGTTTTGATTTTTCCCAAAATCTTTAGGCTTGGACAAGCAGTTCCTCGTGCGGCAAGTCAAGCTGAAGATAATAGCAGGAATCAAGCAGTTTCTCCTAGGAATCTGGCATCATTTGCTGATGAGTACAGGAAACTTGCGACTGATTGCCTAAAGGTTCTTCGCGTTGAGATGAAACTGGAAACAATCTTTCATCTTCAGGTTTTTTGATGGATGTTCCCTTTTTGAAGAATATGAGAGATTCAATCTGTGGCCTGTAAAACTTACGACATAATATGGTGTTGAATAGGAAATGACGAATAGAGAGTACTTGGAGGATGTGGATGCAGAAGAGCCTGACGACTTTGTGATTTCTCTTACTTCACAGGTTAGTTATATGACTATATCAATATACTTCAAAACAAATTAAGAAAAAATCCAAAAAAAAATACAAATTTAATGAGCCTTGTTAGTTTCATAGCCATCAAATATTCGTAGAACTCTCTTCTGTTGAGAGAATCTAATTAGCCAAATGATAAATTCATCTTAGTTTATTGCTATAAATTACATTCTTGTTTAGTATCCAATCTAATTGTGAACTGTTTTTGCAAAATTATTCAATTTTTTCAACCCTACATTTATGAGCCAAGTTTCTTATGCTTCCTCTTTTTAAACAGATAACACGTAGGGATGAAGGAATGGCGCCTTTCATCTCCGGTGAGAAACGCAATTATGTTTTTGGTGGCATTTGTGGCATTGCGGCAAGTGCGTCCATTAAGGTACACCTATTCTTTTTATCTTTGAAACCTATTTTTATTTACTGTAATGAAATTTATTAAGATCTTTGGTACTTCTAGTTCAAATTTCTATTTACAAGACTAGAATTCGATATTCAGTAGGTTGTTATCATCATCTTTAAAACCGTGACAGTCACTAATTATATGATTTTTTCTTCGTAGGCTTTAGCTGACATGAGATCAATCAACCTTTTCGGGGTTCAACAAATATGTCGAAACACTATTGCATTAGAACAGGTAAAAGATCAGTTCACTATCTTTAATAGTTTTGAATACCTTCACTGTCTTCATTTGCATGTATCATGTATGTACATTGCAGACCATGGCAGCTATTCCATATATCAATGGTGAAAGTGTACAACAGAAGCTAGATCGTGTCCGTACTTACTACGAACTACTAAACATGCCATTCGAGGTAAGTAAATAATATTGTTTTTCTTGGTTTCACTTTTGGGTTTGTCAGCATTATTATTATTAATACCTAAAAAACAAAACGAGACTAAAATGCTTTACCCGATTTTATCCAGGCATTGCTCGCATTCATAGCAGAACACGGCCAAATGTTTACACGCACAGAGTCTGTTTCATAAACTTGTCAAAATGATTACACAATCTAGTACAGTTTTTTCTTCTTCTTTATGTTAAATATTAAAATCGATTTGTTTGGCTTGCAGGTATTCTAATCTTCTAAAGGTTAATGTTCCTGGAAGAGATACTCCTCCAGATGCTCAATCCCGCCTTTTAGAAATTCTTTCTCATTAATATTAACTCCTCAAGCCATTCGCGGATTACCGTGGATAAACAAAGCTTCTCCAGTAGCCAAGTTGTTTCATGATTTATCATAAGCTGCAGAAATATCTTAATGGTGAAAATCCCAAAGGAGAAGTATTGGACATAAAAATGTATTATCATCATCATCTTCGTGCTTCTGTTGCCACAAGGTCTGGTTTCGTGAGTATCTCAAAATTTTAATTTATTTTTGTTTGTTTGTGAACGTTTGTCCAGTTTCTTGAGTATATTGTTTTGTGGTTTAATATGAAACCAATATTTTTCTTTGAGAGCTTTGTTTTGTTTTAAATTCCTTGGTGGAGATTATGTTGTATAAAACTTTCCAATGTGAGTTCATCTTCATTCCAAGCCAAAAATAATAAAAAAGAGAAAGCCACAAAACAAATACTATTCATCTCGATTTGGTTTGCCAAAACTATTAACTTTCTCATCTTCTGACAGAGCTGAGTGATCTTGTAAAAAATACGATTTGCTTTGTTTCTCTTTGACCAATGACCCATTTGTTTCCATCCATTGAACACTTGTTTAAGTTCAGAGTCTTTTAACTCTCACCAAACCCTCTTAAAATGCATAATAAACACCATCGTTAGTCTCCAATTAGAAGACAACAACAATTGTTTATTAGAGAAACATGAGTCGTCGTAGTATTATTTTCCACCCATACATTATTATTCTTTCTCCCTAGTCGCCAACAATTGTAAAATAAAAAACAATAAATTCAATAAAAGTATTGTAAGTATATCTTAGAGGTCACTTTAGTTGTGTTTGCCATCGTGAAACTGTGCGTTTTTGGAAGACTTGAAAGTTTCAAGAAACTCTTTAGCCTTTTCCAACTCCTGCTTCTGCCTCGACTTGTCCCACTTGTGTTCACTTGCTAGAATTTCAACCACACGCTGCAACGTCCTCGCCGCTGCGTTAGTGTCCAAGAACGCGATTCTACATCTCCTCGCTATGAAATCAACCGCTGATTCACAGTACTCGTGTCTTGCACAGTAGGCAACCTCTGCCTCCAGAAACGGATGCCCATGCGCCAACCTTTTCCCCAAACCCTCCTCCTGCAATCAAAACCCTAAATGTTATCTACTGAAGACATGACGAAAGAAAAGTCTAATGTAGAACCAAACCTGAGCTATGGTGGCGACTCTGTCAGCCATTGAACCATAGGCATGAGACAAATGCTTTGCAGCAGCTGTGTCCATTGCTCCAGGAACCACTTTACCACCGTAGGTTTTCTTCATGCGCACATATTGTTGTGCAAGAGCTGTGAAGGAAGATGGTTCCCATCCATAAGAACCCTGAAGCTGTAGTTTCTGCGTTACACATTCATTGGTTGGATTCAAGTTTCCTGATTTGATTGCTGCATCAACCGCATCTTCTGCCATACTGAAACGAGTTTACCTATGAGGAAATAATAACACAACTAAACAGCATAATGCTATTTATTACAAATCACTCACCTTCTATATGTTGTCCATTTTCCACCTGTGATTGTAACCAGACCAGGACATTCCTCGATTACAACATGGTCTCTTGAGATACTCTCTGTGCTCTTTGCTGTTGGATCCATGGCCAATGGACGGATACCACTCCAAGCCGAGAGAACATCAGCACGTCGAACCTAGTGAAATTTTATGATGGATGATATTATCAACTGAACAATGTCTTGCACAAAAATTTGAATTGATTATTCATCTTTAAGCTGAAGTTGGACATACCTTAATGTTAAGATAGTCGCTGATTGCATCCAGTATAAATTGAATCTCATCTTCATGAGGTTCTGGAAGCGCAGTGATTGACGTGTTAGAATCTGTAGTGCCCGCTACCGTTCTTCCCAACCATGGTAACATAAACACAACACGACCATCCTTAGTTTTAGGGACTATCAAACCCATCCCTTCTGGAGAATAGTAATCTGGCAGCACGATGTGTACACCGCTGCTTGGACATATCATCGGTTTTGTATCTTCATCAACCATCTTCCTAATGGAATCACAGAAAGGTCCAGCCGCATTAACTACTACTTTTGCATAGCTGTCAAATTCTTGGCCTGTCAAAATGAATCATCTCATCAAAAACTGAATCAAATCATTGCAGAGCAGAGGTAAACTAAATTCAAGAAGTTTCTAGTCATTGTACCTGTAAGATTGTTACGAACTCGGGCACCAATGATTCTCTTAGTAGCATCATCTGTAATAAGCGACACAACCTCAGCATGGTTGAGAACTGCAGCACCAGCTAATGCAGCAGTACATGCCAAACCCACATTCAGACGTGAATCATTCATTTGCCCGTCATAATACACAACAGTGCCCCTCAAACTCTTATCTTTCCCTTTCCTTGCAAGAGTGGGAAAGAGCTCAGCAGACTCTTGTGCAGAGTAATATCTAGAAAGATGCAATAAACGTGGTCCAGCCACCAAGTCATACATCTTCAATCCCATCCAGAAGTAAACAACTTCAAACCAGTCAAAACAAGGTGTCATACAGGGCAGAGCATGGCATAGATGTGGTGCATTCTCAATGAGCTGTTTACGCTCTTCTAGCGCGTGAAATACAAGCTTCAACTGTCCATAATCAAGATTGAAAACAGCTTTCTCCAAGTAACGAACCCCTAATCAAAAATCAACCATATTCAATCTAATATCGCCAATTGAATAACCAACAACGAATTTGAGCACTAATGATGATCATAGTATTCAATTCCAACGAACATTCAAAATTCAAATTCAAAAAAGGTATAAGTTACCTCCATGAATTAGCTTCGTTGATCGCGAAGACGTTCCCGAGGAGAAATCCTCTCGCTCAACTAAACCAACACGGAGGCCACGTGTAACAGCGTCAAGAGCAACACCAGTACCGGTAGCTCCACCACCAATAACAAGGACATCAAGTGGATTAGAAGAGGTAGCTCCAATCAGAACAGACTCTTGAACAGATCGAGAAGGTACAGAAGCGGTGGGATCACCAATCCTACGCCTGAATGAATCTAGAATTGGACCACCTCTGTCGCTGGAGGCAACCGACGGCAAAAGGAAGATAGCACCACCGGATGCAGCGGCAACAACGGCAGCTCCGACGGCTAAACGGCGAATAGAAGAGACCGACATGGATAGTAAAGATAGAAAAAGAAGAGATTCAGAAGATTGAGTTGGGAAGTGAGACGATCAATCATGGAAAGAAGAAGAAGATGATGATATGATTGTGAATGAAATAGCAAATTTGGAAATGGTAAGATCACTGTAATGGTAATTTCTCTTTAAATTACAGTTTCACCCTCTCTGCGTACCATGTATCGACGTCACTGGCGAGACTTTTTCGTCATTTTTTATATTTTTTTATCTAGTAGTGTTCCGAGTTCCAAGGAAAGTTTGAGTGGGCTTTCAAAAAATGGCTTTTTTTAATAGGGCTTTTTTAGTTTTAATAGTAGTGTGTTCCCAACTTCCCAACTATCATACCGGTTAAATTTGGTTATCATTTCTCATAAGAACAATATTATTGGTAGGTAATATGATATTATTAATTAACCATTATAAATAGTAAATATTTGAACATTAATGACTAATCACTTGAATTATGATATAATAAATGATGTTTTGTAGCATTATTGTATATAAATATTTATAATTATATTTTTGATTAATATTAAAAAATTAGTGATTAATCATATACTATAGATTAAGAAAAAGAATACGGTGCCGTACGTAATCATCGCTTCATTCTTCATATTAAAAGATTAGCTTATACTAATGTAACTAAAACATACAAAATATTATGGAAGGGTCCCAATTAAAAAAGGGAAGTAAGAGTTTGAGATAATTAGCAGAGGCTGAAGGCGATCTCAGAGTTCCATGTTTGGCCTCTTTTGTCTTTACCTTCTCCCATTTTTTATACCTTTCCTCAATTCCTCAATCTTCACTACATTCCTTATCTCACTCGCTCTCTGAGTTTCTCCTACAATGTCCCAAAAGTTGTCTCTTCTGCGTTTTGCGTTTGCGTTTGCGTAAACGAGACAATCATATTGTTCATCTAGGTATACATCGCGATCGGATTTTCTAATCATCACTCCTTTTTGAAAATCGATTGATTCTTTTGCGATTTCGTAACACCGATATGGATACGCGATCAAATTTAACAAGTATGAATCAAGGATCCAATGTGGATCTCCAAAGAGAGCTCGAATCATTGCTGCAACAACATCGTAACCGTGAACGAGAACGAGACATTGATGTTCATAGATGCGGAAGCGCGCCTCCTACGGTTGAAGGTTTGTTGAGAGCCATTGATAATCAGTACTTGAACAATAACTCTGATCGTAGAGATGTTAGCAGTAGCTATGGCGTTGAGCTTTTATCTGATGATGAATTACGTTGGCATCCTGATTATCTCTCATATTACTATTCTAATGAACATTCGAATCCGAGGTTACCGCCTCCCTTATTGTCTAGAGAAGATTGGAGAGTTGCTCAAAGGTTTCACAACACTGAATCTGTGTTTGATCCTGTTGCCGATTGGAGGAAGAAAGTGGAAAACTCCTCGCTTTTCTCGGTTCAGCCAGGTGTTCCAGTTGAGCAGGCAGAGAATGATTTGATAGAACTCAGGAATGCTGTAGCCCAGGGACGTTCTCAGAAGGTGCAGCTACTAGATCAAGGCAATGAAAACTTGATTGGATATTCCGGGCTTGGATCGAGAAGGAAGAGTTTCGCTGATATACTTCAGGTACATTGATGATTATTCATTCTGTTGAGTATATACTGTTAAATAAAGCTTGGTTTTATACTTGATTGATTGTTACTTTTATAGGAAGGACTTGAACGGGATGCAACTTTAGGCAGCCAACTCTCTCGGCCTGCAAGTTGCAACACTTTTCGTGACATGAAAGATTATACTGTTTCATCGAATTTTAGTGTGGGTGGATTCGAAAGCCCATTAGCATTCCATGAATCATTACATTCTGCAACCCAACACAGTCCAAATACTATGCTTGGATCCACCGTGAGCTCTCTGGTGCCAAGAAATAGAACTCCTGACTCACATCTAGTTGGGCGATCTCCAGCCTCTGGTCTTCCCCCTATTGGCACCAGAGTCGGTCCTGTTGAGAAGAAGAATAATCTTGGCACAGCAACCCAAAACTGTGAATCTTACACTGCTGCTGAAGTCGCCGACACATTGTCGAGGTTGAACATATCAGAGATGAATCAAGGAAAAGAAAAACATATGCAGACACAGCTTCAGGTGGAATTGGAGAATCAATCTGATGTTATGCGTTACATACCCAATGGCCATAAGAAGGCTTTGCGGCAACATAATATTGCTACGACAGAATCAAACGATCACTTGTTTTCTGCAAATTACGGTGGAATGAGTGGGTATGGAACAAGCCTTCCTGCTTCTACGGTGGGTTCCCATGGACAGGTCAACATCCCAAAACGAACCTCCTCTTCAGCGAGTCTTTACTCAACTTCAGACCATTCTAGATTAGGAAGCCTGGGCTTATCTGATGTCAATATTCGGAATGCAAATATTAACGGAACAGACTTCTCCCCAGCTGGTGGTTATTTAGTAAATAACAAGTTGAATTCATTAGCTGAGCACTATTCCGCTGAAGGTCTTTTGCTCCTTCCCCTCTATCTCTCTTTGGCTCTCTCACGCTCATACACGTAAACACAACATCATATTGCCTTAGATTGATCCATTTGTTATTTTTTCTTTTTGTTTCAGGCTCACATTTGACTGGGGAAGGGGATAGACAAAGCTTGAACAGATTGATAAATCAAGTTGCTTCTGAACTTCACTCTCCAGTTATGGACCCACATTACAGCCAATATCTGAATATGGCAACTTCTACTGCTGCACCAACCGATCATTCTCTAATTAGAAACAATTTCGGGACTTCAAACAGAGATACATCCAACGAATACCTTGCCTTGTTACTTGCTCAAAACAGGCAAAAGCTGGGTAACCTTAATGCTGCAAATTCTAGATTCTTTGAGAGTCCTTCATATGATCTTGGTAACATGTACCTAGGAAACCATTTGCCTTCCCCTTCCAAGAATTCACGAAATTTCCAGAACATGCGAATGTCACAATCTGCAGCAATGATGAAAGCTCCTTTCAGAGGATTACAGGGATCATCTCATGTAGATATTGGAAGCACAGCAGAAGTATCCTTACTTGAGGGACTCAAGAACAACAAGACAACATCTTTGGAGCTTTCAGAGATAGTTGGCCATGTGATTGAGTTCAGGTATTTTACCTTTTTTATCCAAAATACGTCATTCAAGGTTACTCGCTCATTTATTTATATTTTGATTTCACACCACTTGCAGTATGGATCAGTATGGCAGTCGTTTCATTCAGCAGAAACTTGAGACTGCAACAGATGAGGAAAAGAATGCAATATTCGCTGAGATACTTCCTTATGGTCGCTCTTTAATGACAGATGTCTTTGGAAATTATGTCATTCAAAAAGTACGAACTCTAGCATCCTCATCCATTCAATGCGCATGGTTAGATGTGTCAATTTACTCATATGTTGTTCTGGTTTTGTTTTAGTTTTTTGAGCATGGTACCAACAAACAGAGAAAAGAACTCGCTGAACAAGTTACTGGACACGTTTTGGCTCTTTCTCTACAAATGTATGGCTGCAGGGTTATCCAAACGGTATTGAATATAAAACCATTGTTTTGAACTTACTTATTCAGTGGTAAGGGTTTTATAGAGATGGGCATTTATCTTTCTGAGCGTGTCCATATTTTGTTTCTGCGATATACAGGCGTTAGAGGTGGTTGAATTAGAGCAGCAAGTTAAAATGGTGCAAGAGCTTGATGGGTCTGTCTTGAAATGTGTTCATGACCAGAACGGTAATCATGTGATCCAAAAGTGTATAGAGCATCTTCCTCAGAATTGCATACAGTTCATCATTTCCTCATTCTATGGAAAAGTTTTAGCTCTTTCTACACACCCTTATGGTTGCCGTGTAATCCAGGTTCAACATAGCACATCTCACCTTATAGCTTCATGATCATAGAATCCAAGTTCCATTTTTTTTTCTTATCCACTGATAACGCTATTTGTAATGTACTTCTCTTGAACTGCATCAGAGGGTACTGGAGCATATTGATGACATAGAAACCCAACGGATCATTATGGAGGAAATCATGGATTCAGTCTGTACTCTAGCGCAAGATCAGTATGGAAACTATGTTATTCAGGTTAGTTGCTAAAGCTTGATTTATGCTTTCGCTTCATGAAAATAGACACACTGATATTGATAAATCTTTCTTCCGGCTTTCCGGCTGTATAGCACATCATACAATATGGTAAACCCCATGAACGGTCAGAAATTATCAATAAGCTTGCTGGACAGATTGTAAAGATGAGTCAACAAAAGTTTGCTTCTAATGTTGTCGAAAAGTGTTTAACATTTGGCGGTCCAGAAGAACGTCAGGTTCTAGTGAATGAGATGCTTGGTTATACTGATGAAAACGAGCCACTTCAGGTCCGATACTAAAAAAAATCTTTGCTCCTTCCATGTCTTTTTAACAATGTCTTCAAAACAGTCCCACTAAAGTCAAACCTATTTGCAGGCGATGATGAAGGATCCATTCGGGAACTACGTTGTACAGAAGGTTCTTGAAACATGCGATGATCAAAGTCTTGCGCTCATTCTTTCTCGTATCAAAGTGCACTTGAATGCATTGAAGAGATACACATATGGGAAACACATAGTTGCCCGGGTTGAGAAACTTATTACCACCGGAGGTAAACTTTTCTTATCTCAATACAAAATCACAGGTCATAATGATGATCATGAATCATTCTTCTTTTTGTATGCAGAGAGAAGAATCGGGCTCTCGTCATCTGTAGCCGCAAGCGCCACTCCTTAACCATCTCTGAGTAAGTAAAACCTCAAGCTTCTTAACTTAGAACACAACCAGAGAAAGAGGTATACTTAATACTTTGATGACCGAGAGTTATTTGTACAGCCTAAAACTAAGCAAAGCATCTCAAGATGGTTTCATGTTATATATATCTTGCAAATAATTTGTAAATAAAATAGAGGGTTTTTAATTTAAGTCAAGTAAATAAATGTATTTTGGATTTCAACTGGCTTAAGTTAAAATCTCCTTTTTGGTTGTGTAAAAGGTAAAGTCTTGCTGTTTTATTATGTAAAGCAATGGCTTATTTTAGATCTTTATTCTTCACGTTACTTATGTAAATATCTTGCGGCGTTGGTCCCAAGAATAGCTATATTTCTTATTTTAAGGAACTAAACTTTTTAATTAAACAATTACACCCCTCAAAATGTAGTAAATACTGAATTACTTCAACAGTTTGAAAACACATACTGAGTATGTGATGATAGACTAAACTCATCTATTTTCATTTTTAGCCAAGACCAAACCCATCAAGGATTCCAACATCTGTACCAAATCTATGTAATGTATTATTTTGAGCGACACTAACCCATACAAGTGAAACACTGAACCTGCTTCGTCTTTGTCCTTATGTTGATAATGACTACTTATTTCCAAACAATATCGCCCAAGAAACGGAGAGCAGGGACACCTCTTATCTCCATATCGACCAGTGGAGCCTCCATCAGAGTTAAACCAGAGAGTTCTGAATCCTCCCTGATCATATCAAGAGCACGCATTTGATCCTGCACGTTCATCTTTCACGTTTTAGATCCATGATTCTTTAGGAGAAGGAGTAGAAGATACAGATCTTTGATCCAAAGAAACCATTAGTTCATGAAAAGTTTGTGTTTGTGTGTAAATATACCTTTCTCTTAATTGAGCAAAATTTGCAGTCTGAGGAGGATGGAGGTAGAATCTGATTAACAACGAGTCTTTTGACAGGAACATTTTCCTTCTTCAAAGATGCACTTAACCTAGAAGACTCGCTTACAGCCATTACCTTTACAAGTTTTAAAAGAAGTGTAAGAGCAGTAGGATCCTCATCTTAGGAGATGTATGTGTAGACATTACCGTTGGGATAGTGACAATGACGAATTCTGTTGACTCTGTGTCACGGAAAAGCTCACGAACTTTAACCATCCTTTCTCTTAATCGTTCCAATTTGTCAGCCTTTAAGATCCACAAAACAAATTAAACTAAAGGGAAAACATGAATATTATATCACAGACAATATACAAAAAAAGACTTACAGCATCAGGCTTGTTTTCTTCTTTCCCAAAGACTGATTTGATCGCTGAAGTAGCCGAGGTTATTTTCTGCCTAAGCTGGAGAAGTAGAAAATGTATTTAGGAAGACAAAACTCTTCAGAAATAGATTGACGCTTTGGTAATAAACAAACTAAACATAAGAATTTAGAAGAAATGGTTTATCAGTGTTTTCAACCTTCAAGATTTTACCAATGGATGCGTCCAAGAAGTCAGGTAAAGAGAGAAGCCTTAGTGTATGACCCTATAAGTAGCAATAAAATTGTCTTTAACAGTTATTTTGCACTAAAGAATGAAGAAAATTTCCGGTAAAGCTTGCTCACCGTTGGTGCAGTATCAAACACGATTCTGGTAAACATGTTATACTCAGGCGATTCCAAGAACTGAATGACCTGCAAACACACTTGACAATCAGCAAGATACAAGAAAAAATATGCCAAACACTTCAAAATCAGTCAGAAGAAAGAAAGATCAGATACAACAACAGAAATTACCTTAGAAATGGCAATGGCTTCATCCAATCCAGGAGGCGGCGTGTCAAGCAACTCTCCGAGTTTTAGTTCTCCCAACTTCATCAACCAAAAAACCACAGTCAGTATCATAAGCAGAACAGATAAAGGCACTTACACCCATTTGAGACAACTAAACTCATTGAAGCTTATACATACAGATATCAGCAACACACAATGTTATAAAACAAACCTGTTCAACAAGCATCCCAAGTCCCATACCATCCATAAAATCTTTAACACCAGTTCCTCCATTCATCTGTGAGGCACTACGAAACTCTTCTCTAGCCTTCTCAGGGTTTATCTGTAGTAGAGCTATAAATTAAAACTCAATTGAGTATAAAGATCATAACCACTCCAAACATAACAAAGACAACATTGGTTAACACACATACTTCTAAAGCAAATAAAGGAGCTTCAGGTCCTTCAACAGGCACAAGCATTCCTCCAGTCAAATCCTATAAATCAACAAAATCAAATATATGAATTTTTCATCAAACAAAGATCTTTAGTTTTCAGAGATTTATATATATTTATGATTAACCTGAGCAAAAGAATCGCTTAAAGAATGTGCTGGATCTGTAGATACAACAAGAGTTGGGTGTCCATTGTTAGCGAATCTAACAGCTAAAGAAGCAGCACAACTAGTTTTGCCAACTCCTCCTTTACCACCTAGCATATAATACTTTCGTTTTGTTCCGGAGACCATCTCATCGAACTCCGATACTGTCTCTGTTGGGCTAGCTACTGATTTCACTGAGATAACGGGGAAATCAAAGAGAAGCTGATTTAATCCCCCATCAAATACTTAAATGTTTTTAATCAGGAAAAAAGAGGGAATTCGAACCTTGGAGTGAGCTTCTCCGGTGATTTTGCTTGACGGTGAGGGAAAGTAACGCCGGTGAGATAACGGAGATGGTGGATGAGGAGCGAGACGAGAAAGAGATGAAATCAACATCAGAGAAGAGTGTTGTTGGTGGTGAGAATCGAGATTTGCATAGAGATGAAGGAGATAATAGAGAGGAAGAAAGAGTCGCCATTTTTATCGTCTTCTTCTTCTTTCTTTCACTTGTGTAAAACGTTAAGACACCGAAGCGGTGACGAAGAGTTATCTCGAGTTTCGTTTTTTGGCGAACGCGTAATATGTAAAATCAAATATTTCTGCTATTATTTCTTAAAAGCGTAAGATAAAAAAACTAACACAAGCTGTCTGTGTCCCGAAGGACCGGACCGGACCGGACCGGACCAGAAACTGTCTTAGACCAAAATTAAACTAGAACACAAAAACATACGAATCTGTAAAGCTGACGAGCAGAGGCTTTGTTTGAGTTTAGTGGTTTAGTCCTTTAGCCTTTTCACGAAGACTCTTTTTTCTCAAAGCAAATATATATTAGTTGAAAGATCAGAGAACATGTTTCTCTTTTCTAAGCTTGCAACTTCAGTTGGATCAAAGTCTTTCCTACTATGCTCTGTCTGACCTTTATCAGATGAGCCCGAGAAATTGAGCCCGAGAAATTCATAGAAAGACAGAGCAATTAACATACAAAGAAACATATTATACTGTTTTAATTTCAAGTCTTGAGATTTGAGAATGTTCAGTGTCAAGGAAACCTAGGAATTGCGTTCTACGCAAATAAACTTAATTTAATAGAAACCATATATGTAAAATCTCGGTTCATTTAATTTGTAATCATTCTCATTTACCACATCAATCTTTCGCTACTCTATTTACTAATCATGCACAGCTTCAAAGTAGAGTTTGAATGCTTGCAAATGCCTTAAAACCGTTGGCTTCCTAATTAGAAGGATTTAATCGGTCGGTGGCATGACGTTTAGATATGGTAGGATCAATCAGAAATAGCAATGCAACAGTTTATGGTATATATAAAGAGAATTTAATACAAATCAGCCTTAACGCTCTTGTTTAAAGGGTGGCTAGAGTCGCATTTCTGGACCAAATCAGTTTATAACCTATAATCCCAATCGAAACTCAACATGATAGCAAGTAAGATAGATAAGGAGAAGAAGAAGGAGAAGAAGGAGAAGAAGGAGAAGGAGAAGAAGAAGACTCAAGGGCTTTGAAGGTTCTTGAGATCTTCTTCTTTAGCGTACCAAGATGGTATGATCTTGGCAAGGTGAGGGTAGAGATCTTTGTAAGAGTTTCTTATAGTTCCTTCCGCAACTCCAGTTGCCAACGAGATATCTGCAGTTTCAAAATATCAATTATGGTTCTCATTGGAAAACATTCTGATGTATAGATTGTTATATTGAATAGGACAGACCTCGAAGAGGCTTCTTCTCATCAGAGAGCTGTGTTATGATGTATATAACCGCTGCTGCAATCGATATGGGACTCCTCCTGTAACGGTTAAAGAGCTCCATTGTAAATCGCAATACATCCATAAAACAGAAGTGATAAAGACATCAACAATGGCTAATGATGTAACCTTATGTCAAACTCTTCTGACTTCTGCACAGATTCTTGAGCCGCTTTCACAGTTTGGTTGGTCATACCAAGATTGGAGCAAAAACGTCTCTGCAAATTTACCAATCAGGTTTATTAAAACTGTGAATAACGTACAAGGAAGCACTGATTTAAGAACTCACCATGAAGTCTCCGGCATGTATAGTACCCATTTCAACCGATTGTCCGGTTTCAAGCCCCAACTGTTTGACTATGTATTCTTTTGCACGACCGATCTCCTTCTTAGTAGCTCCATTGGCAACAGAGCATATTTCTATATAACACCAGCCAAAATTAGTACAATGGAAATGGTGGATGATTAAAGAACATATATACAAAAGACATTGAAACTGTTTTGTACCCTTGACGGTTCTTGGCTTGTCTTCTTGACGGCAAGCAATGTATAAACACGCAGCTAAAAGAGCATCCTGATTCCTTCCTCTGCTTGATTTCTGATCCTCCACCCTTTTATATATCTCATTAGCTCGGTCCTTCAATAGAAAAGCCAAAATCATAACAAAAAGTTTCGTAAGAGAATCATAAAACCAACAGCAAACTTAACAAAATCATAAAATATTTCAAACATGAAACCATTAAAAATATTGCTAAGAGAAAAGAGAGTACCTTGATGGTTGCAACAAGCCCCAACCTGGAAAAACATAAGATTCAATCAAATTAGTCAAGAAACCTAATTTATTGAAGCTTTTAATTTCCCCATATAGTGTTATTATTTCCAAGTTATATACATTTGTTAATACTCACTATATAAGATTCAACTAAATCTAGCTACTAAATACTGCAATCCCCAAAATACCTAACCAGAATCTAAACCGGATCTAATAAAACAATGAATTAATTGAAATTAAATTGAATTAATTGAAATTAAGTTTAATTAATTAAGATTTGAAATCAAACAAACCTATCAGCCATAGTAGCGATGGTCTTAAACGCAACAATGAGACCACGATCAGGATTAGATCCACGATTCTGCCATCGACCAAGTGATGAAGAAAGGAAATCGCCAGATGATCCATTAGGTTTAGAAATGACAGTAGTGAGACCACCATCAGCTAAAAGAGGATTCGTCGGACCACCAACACGAACAGGATCATTATCACCAGACTCGTTAGCGAAGGTACGCCACTCAGAGGTTTCATCAATTGAGTGCGATTCAAGGACGAGTCCACACTCTGAACAAACCGTATCTCCGGCGGAATGGTCAAACACTACCTCCGTCTGTCTCTTACAGTCCGAACAAAACGCGTCACTCATAGCTTCTCTCTCTCCTTTGGACTCCGATTTTGACTGTAGTGACCACCTTTATCGTCTTCCTCCTCACACCTTCACCTTTCTCTCGGCTTCAACTATATATCTCTTTACTTTCCTAAATGTCGATTTAACCGACGACTATGGAAGATATCTACCATCCACGTGTCATCTAATGATCCAACAGTTTTTTTATTTGTGGACTGTAAAACAAATGCGGCCCAACTCTTTAAAGCCCAAATTTGGTTTTATGGGCCTACCACTATGATCAACTCCTTGCACATATCATCATCATCACACATGGAACTAAACATATAACATACAACTTAGATAATATACATATTCATAGACATGAACTTAAGCATTGGAAAATAACATATTATATGATACATATATAACAAAAATTAACACACATGAAAGACAATACATAACTATAAAATTATATTAAAAATGGTTTGGAATGAAACACATATATAGCTAATTGAATATAAATACATACAGCCAACTCAAAATTGACATATGAACTAACATGTGATTTATTATATTAAATATATGCATTAATTTAATTTTGGTCGATACCTATGACCAGGATTTCAATTCTATATTTGAGTTTATAATATATCATTATTATAAAATATTAGAAGAGAAAAAAGTTATTATGTTTCGTAAACTCTAAAATTTAACAAATAAAAACTTGATTAAAGAAACTTTAGGATCACTTGATCTTTGGTCTAAAAGTGGATATGGTTAAATTTACAATTACCAATAAAGCCAAATCTCGTTCGTCAACGATTCTCTTTGCGTACTTATACTGCATTTCATCGATTCATATTTTTAATTTATTTAATTGTTTCCACATTTGACCTAATTTAGTATCAAAACTTAGGTAAAATATTGGCATGTAACCAATAACCTAATAATTCTTTTTTTTTATAAAGAATAACCTAATAATTCATATTTGTATTTTTTCATTATTATTCTAGAATTTTCATCCACCAACATTCTTCTAATGAAATTTTTATTTGACCATTTGTTTTTTTGCCCACAAACAAGTTGGGTTTGGATGTACAACAAAAATTAAATATTATTTTTCTGGTAGTTATTGGAATGCGATATGTTGTATGTATTTGACCTTTTAGAATGCTTCCATTAGCTATTTGATCATTTCGTCTTTTAGCATGACATTCTCCTTTTTTTAATAATATTATAATCTCCAATAATTTTATTTTATTAATTATTAATTAGTCATCCATATGAATAGACTGGTCTCATCATATAGTTTTGAATACGTAATTAATTCGTATAACCAAATTTTCTATTCAGATGGCCTTATGATATGAGTTGAAACTTCAAACCATAAACTCTGTCCATGGTCATGCACTCTTAAACAACTAATCTAGATTAATTAGCTGGAACTCAGATAATAAACTCAACCAAGCCAGCTATAACACTACAATAAAACACTTGTGTCCAAAATCCATGATTAAGTAAAACAGTTGTTTTTAAATAACTATATTAGACATAAAATCCCATAAAAAGAAAGACGAAAATGTCATTGAGTATACATTATTAATAAGATTTTACAAAACAGCAATTAAGGAAAAGGAATCTTGTGATGAAAGCAAGAAATATAAGGCTCAAAAATGTATAGATGGGTTTGGCCAAAGTCCCTTTCTTCTTCTTCCACACGTCTCCTTATTGGCTCATTCCCATTCTCAGTATTTTAACGAATAGAGAAGTTATTTTAAGCAACGACTCAGTGTATATAAGCCATACCAAGAAACGTGTCTTCTCTTCCAAAGAATAGTAAGCTAACAACGTCTCTTTCTGAATTATACTTTGCTTTCAATAGAAAAGATTACAACAACACCTAGAAAACGTCTCTTTCTACCATCTTTAGTTCTTTACCCTTTGTGCTTATCCAAGGAGAGACATAGAAAAGTTTCTTCATCTTTATGACTTGAATAGCAAGTAAATGGTGAGGCAGAATTTGAAAAAGTTAGAACAGATCAGAGTAGACAAATCTATGAAGATGTTGCCTTATGTCGTTGGGTTGAATTGTTCAAAGAGATCAAAGCCTAAGCTTATGATCTATCTTCTTCTCTTCTCTCTTATCTCAAGTTGCTTCGTTTTTGCTCCTTATCTCCTCTGTTTCCCTTACCCTTCTGCCTTTTTTCTTATTGGTTCGATTCTTCTATCTTGTACTACAAGTAAATCACTTTTTGTGTGTGTTCTTGTCCTAATAAACTACTTTCACTTGTTATGTTTTTTTGCAGATTCTTCAATTAAAGAGATTGAAAATAGGGTTTCTCAAAACGTTACGCAATCACCTACAACGTCAAAGAATGGTTAGTACTTTAATTCATCTCTTTCTTACTATTCTTGAAACAACATGATTCTCAGTGTTTCTTCTTTTGGTAACTATGTAGAAGAAGATCATAGCATATTTTGTGACAGAACTGGGTATCGTTCAGACATCTGTTTCATGAAAGGAGATATCAGAACACACTCTCCTTCTTCCTCAATCTTTCTCTATACTTCCAATGATCTTACAGATCATGTCTTACAAGAAAAAATCAAACCATACACTAGAAAATGGGAAACTAGTATAATGGAAACCATACCTGATCTTAAACTTGTGACAAAAGATATGAAACTTTTTGGTGACAAGCTTAAATGTGAAGTGATCCATGAAGTACCGGCTGTGTTATTCTCTACAGGAGGGTACACAGGAAACCTATATCATGAGTTCAACGATGGGCTTATTCCTTTGTATATAACATCTAAACGTTTCAACAAAAAAGTTGTTTTTGTGATTTCTGAGTACCATAGATGGTGGGAGATGAAGTATACAGATGTTCTCTCGCAGCTCTCTGATTATCCTCTTATTGATTTCAACAAAGACAAGAGAACTCACTGCTTCAAAGAAGCTATTGTTGGTCTTACAATCCATGGTGAGTTAACAGTGGATCCTTCTCTGATGCAAGATCATAAAACAACCATCAATGACTTCAGAAATGTACTTGATCAAGCTTATAAACCTCGAATCAACATACTAGACAGGCAAGAGGAGCGAAGGTTTCCGGTAAAAGCAGCAGATAAAAGAATGGCTCAGAAACCAAAACTAGCATTGTTTTCAAGAAAAGGGTCTCGAAGTATAACAAACGAGGATCTAATGGTGAAACTGGCTCAGAGAATCGGGTTTCAAGTCGAGATTTTGAAACCTGACAGAACAACAGAACTAGCAAAGATTTACAGAGTAGTTAACTCAAGTAATGTCATGGTTGGTGTACATGGAGCAGCCATGACTCATTTTCTATTCATGAAACCTGGAGGTGTCTTTATTCAAATCATTCCATTGGGAACAGATTGGGCAGCAGAGACATATTATGGAGAACCAGCAAAGAAGCTTGGTTTAGACTATATTGGTTATAAGATTCTTCCAAGAGAGAGCTCATTGTATGAAAAATATGATAAAAATGATCCAATTCTAAGAGACCCAAACAGCATCACTCAGAAAGGATGGCAATTCACAAAAGGGATATACCTAAACGACCAACAAGTGAGGTTAGATCTCAGAAGATTCAAGAAGGTTTTAGTTGATGCTTATGCAAAATCAATTAGATGACATGAAAAGACTTTTGTATGTTCTTGATATTGTTGATATATAGATATTATAGAGTTATTTGTAAAGATTTAAATGAATACTGATGACATATATGAAATATTCAATGTTATAGAGACAAACAACAAAAACTGTCAACAATGGCTGGACAAGAGTTTATTATTTACTCTATTGAAGAAAGAAAAAATTTTATCCTATAGAATGGGGAACTGAAGTTTAGATACTGAAAAGAGTTTCAAAGATATACTCTGCTTCGAGCCAAAGCAAGAGAAGTTGTAATTCTTCAGTAGCTTTTAGACCCATCTCTTCCCTATCTTTGTTGGTGAACGCATAGGCGGAGGTGTCTTGGGATTTCTTGCACCATTCATACCTGTAAAGCCAAAAGCTTAGATTTATTCTGATGGAAAAAAAAAAGAAACTTATCACTTATGGTAAGATCTTTCTTTAAGTACCAGTTTCAATTGGCTTTCCACCTATTGAGGATCTACGCGATCTTACTGATTCTGGTGGCATTACAATTGTGAGTGACTGACGTCGCTGAGTCTTAGCGTTGCTTGTGTCTGGAGATTTTATATGACTGAAATTGTTTGCAACTCCAAATGGTGATCTTGGATCTGAAGAAATGTTCTCTTTTCTGTGGTAAACAAACAAAAAAGGTTCTCAATAAACCAATGTAAATGCATATAATATTATCATTCAGATTGGTTTGTATCATACCTCTTCTCTGAACCACCATTGATCAGCTTTCCGATTGTTCTCAGTGACTTCCGTATTTGTGAACCTTTTACATTTGTCTTAGAGTTCACAGAAATGAACTCTATCTCGTTTTTGGAAGCTGCTTTAACAGGTGTTTGCAATATCTGGAGGTGAGGAATGCTTGTTCTGCCATCTACTTTCAGTGCTCTGTTTTGAGAAAAGCTTCGAGGTTTCTTGACCTGCTGCACCTCCATGGGCGTATCTACTTTACTGATTTCTTCGTTTTTACAGGACATTGGACCCTCCACACTCAATCTTTGTGCACGACGAGTTGTCAAAGGTGATTTAATAATACCTTTACTGCCTTCAAGGTTTGCCTTTGTGTTGCTACAGTTTTCAATGCTTAATCTTCTGAGATTTGGAGGAGTTCTCTCCGTTGTTGCGATCGGTCTGCTGACAGGAGATTTTTTCTCCTTTACTCCACTGTAGGAAACATTATTCCATTCTTCGGTACCCAAAGCCTTCTTCAAGTTTTCAATCTGAAAGAAGTAATACCAAAACTTTTGTTGGCTCACAGAAACTAAAAGCAACTGTATATGTATTTCTCATTGTATTTTTTGGCTCTACAAACCTGCTCCTTGAGATGCAGAACCTCTCTAGTCTCTTTGTGTGCACGAGCAGCGCCAAGTTCGACTGTTGAAACTCTTTGTGCGAATTTTAATGTACTGATTGTTTCCCCAAAGGAGTCTTCCTCAGGACTTAAATGAGCAAACATTAATGTCTTGGCTTGTCCTCCTTTAATGAAGATATGATAGAAATTTAGTGAATATCTTTTGTTCACAAACCCGAAAAGGAAATATTCTTGGCTATGATATTAGTACCTAATGAGTCTTGAAGAAGAAGAGTCAACTTGCTGTTTCGGTATGGGATGTGAGAATTCTTTTGAGCCAATGCAGATATCACATCTCCGAGACAAGAAAGTGACTTGTTGATATATTGTGCTTCCTTGAGTCTGTCTCCTGTAACCTCTGATTTATCTACTCTCTCACTCCCTGCAAGATCTACCAAATGCAAGCAACTTCGGAGGGTTCCCCCAGATGTGTCTTTCCCACGTACGTGCACCATAAGAATACTACAAAAACAAACTTTTTTTAGATCACAAAAACAGTAATCTGTAAATCCGAAAGTGTAATCTGATTTCTCTACCTGTGAGACCGACTACTTCGATTGTTCATGGATGTAGAACCTACAGCACGATTCACCTCACCAGCCTCCATCAGCTGAAGGACCTCCTTGGTAGAATTCACAGAATGCATTGTAGCATCTGGAAGACTCAAGCCATCATCTTCGCTGGAACAAGTCCGAATATCTAATGTGCACACTGTCAAGAAGAACACTAAGCCGTTTCATGTAAAATAGATAAAGCAGATATTTATGGAAATGTAAACTGAAGTTTCAGTAATCATGAAAGGATATTTGGTGCAGGAAGAATTTTCCGCAAGAAGATCTCTAACTTGCTCATTGTAAATTTCGACCATTTGGACGTATATCTCATACGTCATCAAGTCCTTTCTTTTATCAGATAGCAGAAAGAGATCACTGAGAGCTAGATAGTTAATTCCCATTTCAGTAGCTGATCTGCCTGGAGGACCACTCTGCATCATGAAACATGATAAGTAAATATACATGTAAAAAGGTAAGAACATGCTTTAGTCTGTAGAAAAATTCTCACCATTGTGTATGTCTTCCCTGATCCTGTTTGGCCATAAGCAAAAATGCAGACATTGTAACCATCCATCACTGATCTGATTAGCGGTTGTGTTTCTCTGAATACATCATCTGAACACATGGACAATAAAGTTTCAAAGATATTATACTAATAAGTGTAAGAAACACAAGTTTACACCCTTTGAGCAATTAAAAAGTTACCTTGAGTTGCTGTTGGACCAAATACTTGATTAAACTGAAATGTTTTTCTTGTATCTTTCTGAAGCTTTAATGGATCCACAACAAACAAAGAGCCATCTTTGCCTATATAATCTACAACTCCTTTCATTTCACTATTGAAGATCGGTCTAACTCTGCAATACACTCTTATATTTCCTGCAGATTTGAAGTCATGACATTACGACTCTTCCATTAAAAGAACAAAACTTACCTTTACAATATTCTACCTTTAAGATCTTGCACCATGTTATATAATTTCCGGTTCTCTTCCACCACTTTGTAATATCCTTGAGCTGCTGATGACATCTCTTGCATCTGATTCCCTGTGCAATACAGAAAATTGCATTTAAAACTAGAAAATGAGACAGTAATTAAAGATGAAATGCTTTGGAGGTGATAAAGTTAAATATCAGAAAACAAACTAACCTAGCTCCATCAAATCTCTTTGCATATGAACCTGAAAATTCTTAAAATCCTGCTTCGTTTCTATAAACAAGGCCTTGAGATCCTGAACAAGAAAAAATACCTGGATTAGAACACAAAGTAATGCATAGGACTTCTGATCAATTTTTAAATCATACATACCATCTTGGATAACAAAGAACAAGCAAGAAAAGATAAGAAACTAAAGTCAAGAGAGGCATGCCATAAGTAGTCTCTCCAAACGAGTAGTAGAACTTCATTAAGAGAGGATAAATGGAAACTTACCGCAAGCTCTTTTTCATGTGTATTCAATAAACTCTTGTGGTTGCGGTTTGTCTTATATTTGAGACTACTGTTGGACTGAACAAAATATATCCAACAACTTGTTAGAATAAACTTAGATATTCATGGTTGCTTTTAAACAGTCGTGGAGTAAAGAGACGTGTGATAGGCATTATAGAGATAAAGCAAAAAAAGAAGCATACTTGGTCATCTTCATGTATAGGTGATTCCTCCAGAGGCATGGATTTTAAGTCTGATGGTTCCAAGGTTCCTTCTTTAAGGAAATCCTTAAATGCTAATTGAAGCTATACACAGAAATCATCAGTTTTAGAACAATCTATCAAAGCAGTAATGAAGTATAATGCTTACCTAATCAGAACAGACTATTGCTAAGCACATCGATTTCTTATGTACTAAATTGGTATCCAACACAATTGCTACAAAGATAATGAACAGAAGACAAATTCTAAACTTGAAATCTCACCTCTGGGAATCTTGAGATGATTTTCTCGAAAGTTACTCTAGAATTCTGCAATTCAAATAGTTCAAGCAAATGTTAATCTAAAAATATTTGAAGAAATGGAGGCAGAACATTACAAAGTACCTCACTGCAATTCTTAAGTGAAATAAGATATCCATCAACATTTTCCTTTGAATTGAAAACGTGATCGCAGAACAACTTGGCGATCACTACAAGTATACAATCCAAATGCACCAAGTAAGAAGTGGATAAAAAACACAAGTCAAGTAGAGTCATATTGTTATATCCTTAACACAAGAAATGGATCAAACCTTTGAGTTTATCAGATTCACCATCTATGCAATCGTTTGTGTCACGAACTGAGGACACTTTAGAAGCACTTGTAGGATGAATCTTAGTAGCAGAGAGCTGAAAATTAGGTGTTTTGAGATGCTTATAGAACCCATAACCACTGCTCATTATCTTGCACTCATGGTATGCCTTGAGTCCCAAAATACAATCAACAACCTTGGTCACTGATCCAGACTCTATATCATCCTGTGACATTACACCTCATACTCAAATCATTCAAAGCTATATAATAATCAAACTAATAAACATATGAAAACCTATTTTTCTCCTAATGGTGTTACCTTTTCGAGATCAGACGCTTCAAATCCAGGAAGCATTAACTGTTCCAAAGCCACGAGAAAATTCCTAACGTTCTCAAAGTACTGGTACGCTGGCGGAAGCTGATAGTCTTCGCTCAGGTAGGAGTAGCTCTCCACAACCTTAATGTAAACCCAGAAATTAAATCTATTTCGACGAATCAGTTAAATTAAAAAACAAAAAAAAGGAGTACCTTGGAAACAGCTCCAGGTTGGATTTTGTTGATTGCATTGCAAAGTATCATTCCATTTCTTAAGCATGAAATGAAATCCTTCTCTGATGGCTGACTTGGAATACCAAGTTTACCTACTACACTTTGAAGCCATTCCACAGCTTGGAATCGCCTCGCCGCTGCAACAACAACAACAACAAAATCAGAGACATGCAAATCAGAAACAGAGTTTTTCGATCGAACAGAGAGATTTAACGAACGAACCAGCTTCTTCAGCTCTTCTTGACGCCAAATTCAATTCGTTCACGCTTGTCATTCTCGTTTATATTCCTGAAGAAGAAAAATATGATTTATCTATTTAAATCAATGCACATTCAGAAAAGAATCATCACATGGAAACCAAATCGAATTTACCTTCTGGGCACAAATTGAAAGGACTGAAGAAGCGACGCTAGTGAGAGTCGTCTTCTACTTCTTCTGTTTCTTTGATTCGATAAGAGTGAGTGTTATCTTTATAGTGAGTCGCTCGAAGTCGAAGCTTTCACTCGTTTTTTTTTTCTTCTTTGTGTTTCTGGTTCGGTATTTAGGTTCGGATCCAAACCTGTGATTAAATATTGTAACGTTAAATCTTTGACTCTGTGTTTGAATTCAAATATTTTGTTATTATTTTTTATTAATTGATTTTGGTTCTATTTACTCTATTTTTAGGAAATCATTATCATTTTAACCAAACATCACCGTTTTCAATATTTCTTACCACATTTTCTATTTCTACGTTAAATAAAAAGTTTATAAAGAGACAAAAATATTTATTGTTTTCAGGGCTCATAAATCATTTGAAAAAATGCAAGATTTATTTCTATAATGTCATTAAAATACATTGTCGACAAAGAAAAAAATGTCATTAAAATAATATTTTTAAATATAGTCTTTTGCTTTTATTAGTTTTTTTGTCAAAAGTCAAAACTATCAGAGATTTTTAGTCAATTATCGGATTTTTGTAGTGAAAACTATTTGGATTTTCTTTTTAATATTGTTTAATACATATCTATACACAATATAAATTGTAAATTTGTTAAACAAAATAAAAATATTTGTTTCCACATGTATAAGAGCAAAAACTGCTGTTAATAATACTTAAATTTATTGATACAAAATACTGTATAGTGCAAAGGCCTTTTTGTTGGAATCCAAAATCAATCCGGTTTAAATCCGGTTTAAATTCTAAAACCTGTTAATAGATTAAATATTTTTTATTTTAAGTTTAGATTTATCCAAAAAAAATCAAATCGAATCCAAATCCCAGTACCCCGCTAGAATTACTACTATATACATTAACAATGAACAAGGGTTTCGCTATAATAAATTTAATTTTAGACTTGTATCAATATAATGAATTGTCTGTGTTCCTACAAAAATAGAAAATGTTGTGAATGCCTAAAGAATCTGCTTAATACAATAACATATATTTTAAAGTGACAACAAAATGTTAACTTTCGCTTCTTCAACAAAAATGGATCCATAACAATCACTTAATGGTTTATTCAGTTGCATTGATCGTGATCCCTGAAAGGCAAACAAGACTTCAGAAAGTATACAGAAACTATTAAATCAATTATTGAAACTTGAAAGTAAAATTTTTAGTATAGCAGAACCAAAAAAGACAGTAAGAAGTCCATTTTCTGAAAATGGATTGTGGTGTTCACCATAGGAGAGGACTTACATGAAAATGGCTGAGCCAAAGAACAAAGGAAATCAATGGTGAAATGGAGAGGAAATGTCTCCTAAAAATTCTGATGGTTCAGAAAGGTTTTCTCTAAGAAAGGATAAGAACCTGCCAGCCTAAAGGAAAACATCTTCGAAACAAGAATGAAGAAGTGCCCTGCAGAGAAACTTGGAGTTTAAAAACATAATATGGTAACTACAAAGGCTCAGCCATTAACTCCAGTAGACATGCATATCCTGCCAATTAAGTAGGTTAGTTCTTAAGTTGGAAAGGAAACAAAACAAAAGATTTATCCTCATGCTTTATATTCACAAAACCTAAATTTGAACTACTAAAGAATCTTATTAGGAAACGACACAAGGTCTCAATAGAGAACTTTTTTCAAGAGAAAAGAAACTCATGGACATGGAAGACACAAAGATGTACCGTTAATCAAGATAGCCTGGGCATATGTATCGGAGTAACACAAAGTTGCAATGCTGCAATAGTAATGACTGTTCTGAGTGGAAATGTCACCAAGGCAACTTTCAATAACCTAGTCACATTAGCACTGCAACACAAAGTTAAGGAATACAACTGACAGAAAAACTAGTTCTGAACCGATGAAACTGGACGGCATAGAGCTGCATAGGATTGAAAGGTAAAAGATTGAGATAATAAGCGAAACCCATTGAACTTGAGTTGTGAAAGAAGGAAAGATCATCAACGTAGCTAATCAAATGAAAATGGAGTGAAATCACGCAGAGCTAAACCTTGAAAAACAGGACTTGGTAATTGTTTCTAGGTACAGAAATCAAAAACTGATCATCAACACCTAAAAAGTCCACTTGGCAATAAGAAACATAACGGATCTTATACTAAAAGAAGTTCATACAAACATAAATACAGCAACATCCCAATAAATCTTTTTCAGTTAACCTAACATTGGTGATTGGAGACATCTATTCGAGCTAAAATTAGGCTGTGCTCTCAGTCAACTGATGTACTAGACTACTAGCAAAAGAAAATGATCTTCTTCAGTTAAATGTCTCACGAGTCACGATCCAGGAATTGAATATGAATGCGGATGCCTCTTGAAATAATAATTCCAAAATATGATCGAGAACGAAGGAAAATTCCTAACTATAAGCAAAATACAGAGAGAGCTTTTTGAAGACGAACCTAGTAAAAATACTTAAACGCCAGAGACCAACGATATCCCTATTACTGGCCATTTTTGGAGATGCGAAACTCCAGTGCTTCGTCAATAAATCTAGATGATTTTGCAATTTTAAACTCCATTTATTAACGATAGCTTCCAAATCCTCACAGTTAGCTAATCGATTCAATGACTGGAGGTAGGTGAAGCCGTGAAGGAGAGGGACAAGACTCTTTCAAAAAATTATTCACTGGACCGGTTTGGTTCAGATTTCCCAAAAATAAATCGAATTCTTTTCGAAGATGATTTAACTCCAACCACGACGGTTATCTTTTCGAAGACGTACGATTTACATTTTAGGGCCTACCAATTTGATATTTGCTTCTTGAAACCACCCTCAACGCTGTCGTTTTAATGATATGGGCCTCGACCGTTCAAATTTACAGCTGAAAATAGATTGACAACCGAAACGCTGTCGTTTGGACTGAAAGGAAAATATTGGGTTGTAAATCCATTCAAAATTCATTATTCCACATTACTCTTTATTAGAAAAAGTTTAGGTCATATGAAAAGCCCACATCCAAATCTTACATAAGCAACAACAACATAAAAGACAAAAGAAAACTCGGAACTCAACTAGATCAATATCCAAAAGCTCATATTGCAATTGAGTTTGAAGTTATCAGACATTCAAGCGACGAGAAAGGGTAGAACAGTGAGCATGAAGGTCTCGTAATTGAAAGTAGCTGAGCCTGATAACGTCGTATCTTTCTCCTTAAACTTCTCCGTCAGCCCCTGCAATTTTTGAGTTATCCAAGCATCAATACACTACACAACATATTCTAAAGAAACATGCTTGAATCGTTCAAAACCAAGAAATGAAAATAGCATACCTTTACAGTTAAACAGCACCTGCATCAACGGAAAAAAAAAACATATATAATCAGTGACCAATTTTACATTTTAGAGAGAAAAAATTAAAAAGGAATTGAAAAGAATGAACATACTCGATGAAATTGTCATATTCAATAGCTTTATTCGTGCCTCCACTTTTGTCATACTTTGAAACGAGCAGATCCAAAACCACAGGAGATACAGAAAAGCCAAGGCTCATGAGTGCATCTCTCAGCTCGTTTGTATCTATTCTACCACTTCTGTCCTTATCAGACCTCTCAAATATGGACTGAAGAAACCAATTCCAAAATCCACAATGATTTGTTAACTCCAAATATATTAATCATCACCCATCATCAAAAATATATAATAATAATACTGATAAATAAAAAATTTAACATACCCTCCAATTCTGAAGACTGAAGAAAACTGAAGAAAACTCTTTTGGTCCTGCAACGTGTAAGGCTTAAAATCAGCATGTACTCAAAAACAGGCTAGCATAAAGACTAATTAAAAAGTTTGATTTTTGTTTAGTTTCAACTTGAATTAAAATAATAAAATAACTTGAGGATTTGGTATAATGGAGAGGTTGGCTGTAAAGTAAAGGGCCCAAAGTCAAACCATAAAATCTGCAGAAAACAATCTATATCTTTCCTAGTGCAAAAAATTCAAACCTAGATGGTGAAAGAAAGAGAATATATCCTATTAGAAAGCGCAATTTCACTATGATTTTAGCATTTTTTATGAAACTGGAAAAAAAATTTAGGATCAATTTGAAAAATTAAGAAACGCACCAATCTTTCTAACGTTGCTGTTGGTGAAGAGATACATAAGTAGATGAACAGTTCTTAAGCTAAAGCTTTGATTATACGAAGATAGAGCTCCCTGAAGCTCCTTATCATCAATGAAACCACTATTGTCCCGATTCGCGGCTTGGAAACAAGCAACGATGTTCGGATCTGTTCCTGGAGGAAACGCCGACGGT
>KE156530.1:232140-242228 GCA_000411055.1 Leavenworthia alabamica
TTGTGAGAAGAAGCTTTTAGTTTCAGAGATCAAAGAAGAAAGTGAAAAGTTTTGTTTGCCAAATTTGAGATTTAGATGATATACAAATATATAAATAATATATTTTCCACCTCATATATTATATAGATATTTGAGTTTGAATATGAAACGCTATTTTTTACGATAAGGTTCATTTTGCACACGTAGAGGGGTGTAATTGTAAATATACGGGGGCTTATCAGTTTTCGTGTTTTTGACACACGCATGCCGCGTTAATTTTTTTTGTTGCTCTTCATAAATTAGAACCTTGAGGATATTATTGTTTATAGATTTTTATTGAATTCAAATCATGTTACTGATTTAGAATTCTTATTATATTTATTTAATAAATACTAATTCAATTCTATGGTATTTTTACAATTATTTATTTTTGAATTAAAGTTCAGTATATAAATTGTAATAAATATGTTAGTAAAAATACAAAAAAACAAATCTATAAAACAACACATGTTAGTTTAAAATTCATATGTATGATTTAAAAGTAAATTAAGATTTATAAATACATTAACCAATAAGAGTTTATAATAGTCATTTCCACGTCGGTCATTTATACTGACTTTTCGATCCAATCTGAGTTTCTATTTGACGTTTATTCGATTTCTGTTTTCTGTATTTGTTTCTAATTTTCTATCATCTTGTAATTGATGTAGTTAATTATTCAAAGAGTAATTCTTTATAATATTACCATTTATATTTTTCAGGACAAAATTACATTATTATTTTTAATTAGATATAAATAACATTTTTTATTAAAATTATATTTTTAATTTAATGTTAGTGTTGAGTATTTAGTGATTGAGTTTAATTTTTTTATTATTTGGATTGAGTATTTAGTGGTTGAATTTAGTATTTATTGTTTGGGTTTTGTGTAATTTATCAAAAATATAATCTAATTTTTAATTCAATTGAATTATTAAATGTTAATTTTATCTTAAATTAATTTTAATGGTATTTGTGAAAATTAAAGTTAATTTTGGTGGTATTTTTCCGACTTATTAAAAATATTTTTTGAGCTTACGGTTTACATAAAATTTTATATGTAATTTGAAAAAGCATTTTCCATAGCCTATTCCCATTACCTTTAGGTATCATCTGTTTAAGTGGTTAATCACAATAACTAATGTTTCCACAATAAAATAATACTTCCAAATCTCAAAAATATACTATTAAAATTAGTCAATTCAATTTTTCCCAAATATAGTTTCCAATTTAATAATACATAGTTTTTTGAGGGGGTCATCACATTTATTACGTTTACCAAACAAAAAAATCAACGTTTTCCATCAGAGCTTTCTTCTTTGTCATCGTCCCATGCTCGACTTAAGGAGCTAATTTCTCTCCTATCAAAACACCCAAACCAGATCTCTAGATCTCATCAAACGAAGATGAACAAGAAGAACTCAGATCAGAAATCAGAAATGTCATCATCTTCATCTTCTCCTAAGAAACAAACACTCTTCATTGTCTCCTTAATCATCCTATGGTACACTTCCAACATTGGTGTTCTTCTCCTCAACAAGTTCCTTCTCTCCAATTACGGATTCAAATTCCCAATTTTTCTCACAATGTGTCACATGTCCGCTTGTGCTATCCTCAGTTACGTTTCCATCGTCTTCCTCAAACTCGTTCCTTTACAATATCTCAAATCTCGATCCCAATTCCTTAAAGTCGCCACTCTCAGCATTGTCTTTTGTGCATCCGTTGTTGGTGGTAACATCTCTCTTCGTTATCTCCCTGTCTCGTTTAATCAAGCTGTTGGTGCTACGACGCCGTTTTTTACAGCACTTTTTGCTTATCTAATGACCTTTAAGAGAGAAGCTTGGGTCACTTATGGTGCTCTCGTTCCCGTCGTTACAGGTGTCGTTATCGCAAGTGGGGTATGTAATGATCCGTGTTTTTAGATGTTTTGTGAAACTGGATTCATGAAAAATGTGTTCTTTATATGTAAATTGTGATGTCTGATTTCAGATCGTAGTTTATAGTATGAAAGATGATTTTGTTTGTGTTCCACGTATGTGTCTGAAACCCGAAAAAAAGATTTGCTTTTGATTCATGTTGCTCTTACTAGTCCTTTGTTGTTGAATGTTCGGTTTGTTGATTCTGGTTCTGTATCGTGTGAATGATCCTGATCTGAGTCTACTTTTACGATCACAGGGTGAACCAGGTTTTCATTGGTTTGGATTCATTATGTGCATAAGTGCTACAGCTGCAAGAGCTTTTAAATCTGTTCTACAAGGCATTCTACTTTCTTCAGAAGGGTATCATTGCTTTGCTTTTGCTTTTATTTACTCTTATCAAAAGAATAAACTTTATAATTGTTATACAAATGGAGAAGATTCTACAACTATAAAGTTTTGTGTTGCAGAGAAAAGTTGAATTCAATGAATTTGATGTTGTACATGTCTCCTATAGCCGTCATTGCTCTTCTGCCAGTTACAATAGTTATGGAACCAGATGTGATGAGTGTGACTCTGTCTTTAGGAAAACAACATAAGTATATGTGGTTACTTCTTCTTGTTAACTCTGTAATGGCTTATTCAGCTAACTTGTTAAACTTTTTGGTTACTAAGCACACAAGCGCGCTTACTCTCCAGGTAAAAAATACTGAAACCATTTGAACTTTTTAGGTGCCTTATTGGGTAAAATGTTTGTGTATGTTCAATGTTCAAGGTCCTTGGAAACGCTAAAGGAGCTGTTGCGGTTGTGATATCGATCCTGCTTTTCAAAAATCCGGTTACGGTGATGGGAATTGGCGGGTACAGCATAACTGTTCTTGGGGTTGTTGCTTATGGAGAAACTAAACGCAGGTTTAGATGAGCTCGGAGACTGAGATTATCTTCTTCTTTTTTGTATCTAACCTATAGCATATAAACATATAATATATACTTTATATTCATAGGTAATATTTATTGCTTTGTGTTAGATTCTATGACTTTTTCCTTTCTTTTAACATTTTCTAAGTTACTTTTGTGTTTACTCAATTCACTCTTATCATAAAGGAACCAAAAAAGTTCCAAGTTAAATTCGGTTCAAGTTCGATTTCTACCAAATGATCAAATATAAGTAAAGTTCAGATAAATAGCCAGAATATGGACACTGAATACAGAAAAAATATAAATCGAATTTTGTTTGCATGCCAATAATTTTGATCATAACTTAAATAAAAACTTTCTTAACCAAGAAATATACAAGCATTGGTCAACCAAAGATATATATAATATTATTTCAAGATGTAGCATTGGTCAAACCAAGAAATATAAATATAATATTATTTCAAGATGTAGCAGTTGAACGCTTGTTATCGTATCCAAAAGCTTTGGGCCGAACTGGAATGACCCGGGCCGAGATGAGGACCCGTAAAACTTTGTTTGAAGGAGAAAAAACAATCTCTCCTTGTCCTGTGTACTGTACTCCATTAGTCTTCCATGACTCTTCTTCAGGGACAACCACCCTCTTATCTTCTTAACCTTTATTTTCGTCTCATGGGTACTCGTACTCGTCTCTTCTCTCACTCTCTATATCCTTCAATACACCGTTACTCCTCATCTCTCTCCTCTTCAACGCCCAGGTTTTTAGCTCATGTTCCTCTTTTGCTTTTCCATTTTTAGTTTCCGGGTTAAAATTTGAGAGAAGCAGCATAACAATTTGCTCTCGTAACTCAAAAATCAAAACCATTCCTTTCTGAGATTTATAAAAGTTAAGATTTTATGTTATACCCTTGAAGTGAAGTCAGTTGCTTTCTTCAGCTCTGTTTTTCTCTGGAACTCTAATTCAGGATTTTCTCAGCTCTAATCGATTTTAGTTTACCTTTCTTTGTTTTATTTGATTCTCTTCCATACTGTAAAATAAAACTTGAATACTTCCTCACTTGGAATCTTAATAAAAAAATCTTCTTTTTTGGTTTCAGGATAAAGTTTCCGTTAGCCAAGGTGTTGAGTCAAAGACTTGTACAAAGAAATGCTGTCTCACCTAAGTCCTTTATGTCATCGACCATGGACACTGACTCTCTCCAAGAGAGCTCCACCTCTAAAGATTACAGTTCCGAGCACATTCAAGTAAGTTTTCTTTAATTATTTTTGGATATCCCAGTTATTGCAACTGTGTTTTTTGCTATAGGTTTTAGTTATACTTTCTATTGATTATACATTAGGTTCTGGAAGGCTTAGACCCTGTCAGGAAAAGGCCTGGAATGTATATTGGTAGCACTGGTTCTCGTGGTTTGCACCATCTGGTAAATGCCTTTTTTCAACTCTCTTGGTCTTTGCTGACTCCTTTCAACTGGTGATAATTTTATCCTTTACAATACATCTTTTGTTTTCTTAGGTTTATGAGATACTTGACAACGCAATTGACGAGGCTCAAGCTGGTTTTGCTTCAAAGATCGATGTTGTTTTACATGCAGATGATTCAGTCAGTGTTGCAGACAATGGACGTGGGGTATGTGATTTGTTCCACTTCCAGTTGCTCATCCTCGCCTGTTATTATAAGTGAAAACATGGAATTTTCAAAGCTTCATGTTTAATACTTCTGTGCACTGAGAATAAACAATACATGTCAATCATGCTATTTTATTCAGTTACGGCTTTTTATTCATCTATAATTTTCTTTCGTCCTAGCAGTCAAATCTGTTGCAAATTTTCAAAACACACAATTTTGTATGTTTATTTACATATAGCTGTTCTTTGCAGATCCCTACAGATTTACATCCTGCAACGAGAAAATCTGCTTTGGAGACTGTCCTTACGGTATTGCTACTTGAAATTGAGTATTATCTTTGCCTTTTACACTTATATATGAATTTGATTGATCTAAGAGTTAAGTGTTACATAACTGTAAGTATTACTCAGTTTCTTCATTCTTTAGTAGTTCATACCTAGGTTTAACAATATTTTCTATACTTAATAAACCTAGTAAATGTCAAATACTTTAACCCCTACCACAAGCAGGCTTCTTATTTAGATGACCATTAAATAATGGTTTGAAATTTATTTTATGGTTGTTAATTCTAGTACATAAGAAAGATATTCTCACGAGCTGGAAATTTTATCCATTATATTTCATCTTTTTGAAATTTCATCCTTTTGATCCTTTTGATATCATTTCTTATATATGATCTGATACTTTTTAATGGATTATTAGCTTTTTCATGCAGATAATTGTAGTTTTTAACTGTTGAGAGAGTTGTCAATGTTGGTCTTAATATGGAATCACACAGTATTTTTGTTTTGTTATCCTGATTTTCGGTCATGCAATTGAACAATGCTTTTTATCTGTGCAGGTCTTACATGCAGGGGGTAAGTTTGGTGGAAAGAGTAGTGGGTACAGCGTCTCTGGTGGATTGCATGGAGTAGGTTTATCGGTTGTGAATGCTTTGTCAGAGGTATGTTCTAAGTGTTAGTACATTGTTTCCTTTCACCCTCTGCTAAACTGTAAATTCCCTCTACCACAGTGGCCTAGTTTATTGGTTTTGTAAAATATTCGTATAATAGTTAGATCCTGAAAATTGGATATTATAGGAAGGTTGTGCTTGGTTATTGCAAACCCTTTATTTTGTGTGAAAGGTAATCTTATTCCCAAACCTGATTATCATATGAGAAGATTCTGGAATGGTTCCTTATTAGATACTGTGATATTTGAAAAGACATCAAGAGCCTTTAAGATAAAATGCATACAACTAATTAAGGAGCTCCCACTATTCACAGGCATTGGAGGTTATTGTTCGCAGAGATGGGATGGAATTTCAGCAAAAGTATTGTCGTGGAAAGCCCATAACAACACTTACATGTCATGTCCTGCCACCAGAGTCAAGGGGGACGCAAGGGACATGCATCAGATTTTGGCCTGACAAAGAAGGTTTTGCCTGTTTTCCTTACTTATCTATTTTACCCTTCCAGAGATTGGATTGTTGATTAACTTATCTTGTCTGCCACTAACTGACTTTCAGTGTTCACAACTGCAATTCAGTTTGACCATAATACTATTGCTGGACGAATTAGGGAGCTTGCTTTTCTAAATCCAAAGGTATAGTTTTATCACGTAGAATCAGGGTACCCATGATAACCTCTTTTAGTTAAAACGTGAATGTTTGACTTTTTTTTTTAATTCATGTTCATGGTCCATGTGTATGAATGCAGGTTACAATCTCTCTGAAAAAGGAGGATGATGATCCAGAAAGGGACTTGTATGGCGAATATTTTTACTCTGGAGGATTAACTGAATATGTTAGCTGGCTAAATACTGATAAGGTGAGGCTTGTACTGAATCTCAATTAGTTTAGTTCTTGTGCATTTAGGTCTCTGGTATTATAGGTCCTCCTTATTACTATATGCCATCCTGCAAAGATTAATTATCAGCTCTTTTGTTCAGAAACCACTTCATGATGTGCTGGGTTTCCGGAAAGAGATAAATGGCACCAACGTTGACGTTGCACTTCAGTGGTATGTTACGCTGTACTCTGCTTGTATGATGAACAGATATAACCTGGTTGCATTTACCGTATAACCACTTGGAAATTTAGGCTGACTGATTTAAGGTTTACTATCTGTAAACTGTATGCGTAGTTGATGACTGTATAAGATACAGTTCTGCTGGAAGAGAATGTATATCATGTTAGCTATCCGACATTTATGTGATCTGAATATATGGTCTCGTTATTTTACCAGGTGCTCAGATGCCTATTCGGACACGATGCTGGGATACGCAAATAGTATTCGTACCATTGATGGTGGGACACATATAGAAGGTGTGAAGGCTTCATTAACAAGAACTCTAAATACCCTTGCAAAAAAGTCAAAGGTTATCAAGGTGTGATAGTGATACTAGTAATAAACTGGGTTTTCCAACTCTTTGTATTTTCATTCTTTAGCGGTTAAGACCCCTTCCCCTCTTCTCTTTCCCTCTTTTTCATGAAAATTGCACATGCTACTTGTGGTCAGTTGGTCATGATTATGGTTGAAATAATGTAGGGCAAGGATTATATTTTCCTCACCATGGACTGAGACTGAATTTGTATACTCGTACATGCAGCCAATATACATGCTTTAGAGACAAATGAATAATGTCCATGATTGAACTGTGAAACATGTCAGTTATAGAGGTTGCTTTTGCATTCTTTTAAGCATTTATCTTGACCAGTTTTAGGTAAGCATTTCTGAAAAGGTTGCTAACTGATGATGTAACTTATTTTTGTTGGTTATGTTTTCAGGAGAAGGATATTAGCTTGAGTGGGGAACATGTTAGGGAGGGACTGACCTGCATTGTCTCAGTCAAGGTTCCTAATCCTGAGTTTGAAGGTCAAACAAAGGTACTCGAGAGCATGTCTTGATCCTTTATTTAGCAGACTCTCTGGTCAGCAGGCCATAACAATTTCTTATATTATGTTGCTTATATTAATATATATGTATCCCCTAATGTCTCATAGACAAGACTAGGAAATCCAGAGGTGAGAAAAATTGTTGACCAATCAGTTCAGGATTACCTCACGGAGTACTTGGAACTGCATCCAGATGTACTTGAAAGCATTATTTCCAAGTCCTTGAATGCGTACAAGGTACATTGATATACCTGCTGATACTTTCACATCTTCACCTACACATATGCACTAGAACACACAAATGTGTGTTTTATCTGATATCTGTGATTAGCTTATTTTATGAATGAGTATGTAACTCTATACTCTGCCTATTTCGATGCGTCTAGTTGACGCTCTTTTGTTTCTAGGCTGCTCTGGCTGCCAAGAGAGCTAGGGAGTTGGTAAGGTCGAAAAGTGTTTTGAAGTCATCCTCACTTCCTGGGAAACTGGCAGATTGCTCATCTTCAGATCCTGCAGAGTCTGGTATGAAAGTGCCTTTGCTTAGAAAATCATAACATGAGTTCGAAATGATGAATATAAACTATAAAGTATGGAGTCTATGACAATATAAGCTTACAAATTGGATCTTATAAGACCCAAAGTGAAAATATGGGAAAGGAAATAGGAGGCCCTTATATGCTGATTAATAGATCTCAACACTCGTAAGGTGTGAATTCAATTTATTGACTTCTTTTCCCTATGTTACCATCCCAGAGATTTTCATAGTTGAAGGAGATTCTGCTGGTGGCAGCGCAAAACAGGGTCGTGACAGGCGTTTCCAGGTAATAAGTCATGATGCTCACTAAGTCTCTCAACAAGAATCAGGGAGGGATAAAAAAGGATTTTTTTTTCCTTAGTATCATATAGGTTATGCCATTATCTTTTTGATGAAAGTTCATATAGAATTGTGGACACAGGGCTTCTGCTTCTAATTTGTTAGTACATAATGCAGTGTTTCTGATCTATGCAGGCGATTCTTCCTTTGAGAGGTAAAATATTGAACATTGAGAGAAAGGATGAAGCAGCCATGTATAAGAACGAAGAAATTCAAAATCTAATTCTTGGCCTTGGTCTTGGAGTAAAGGTATTAATCCTTTTTAAATATCTTAATTGTTGGTATATTTGGTAAACTGAATGTGACATTATTCTATTTCAGGGAGAAGATTTTAACAAAGAGAACTTACGTTACCATAAGATTATCATCTTAACAGATGCAGACGTTGATGGTGCACATATCCGGACACTTCTGTTGACCTTTTTCTTCAGATATCAAGTAGTATTAGCTTAGTTTTGGATATTATATTAGTTAAAGTAACCTATAGATCTCTAGATTACTAGTGGACTTATGTGAAATTACTCTCTTTCTACAGAGAGCCTTGTTCGACGCTGGTTGCATATATGTTGGTGTTCCACCTCTCTTCAAGGTAAGGTCTTAGCATTCATGAGTCCTGCAGTTATTACTTGAGATTTACGTGTAGTTTTTTTGTCTAAAGCTAGTTTATCTTTGAAAATGACCAGGTTGAAAGAGGAAAACAGGCTCATTATTGCTATGATGATGCAGCTCTTAAAAAAACTATCGCTTCGTTCCCTGGAAATGCATCCTACAACATTCAGAGATTCAAAGGTAATGCCAGAGAGAACCTCCAGTTTCATGGTCTTATGGCTCTTGAAGGCACTTGTACATACCTTGTGTCCAAGGATAAATAACTATAACGAGTTAATATAGTAGTTGACACCAAGACCTTTAATAAGTAATGTACTTTTTTTTGCATCTGTCAGGTTTGGGTGAGATGATGCCTACTCAGCTATGGGAAACAACAATGAATCCAGATACAAGGATATTAAAGCAATTAGTTGTTGAGGACGTAGCAGAAACGAATATGGTCTTCTCATCTCTTATGGGTGCTCGTGTAAGCCAAATGAATTACCAAACTCGGACTCAAGACAATATACTAGGAGAACTCAGTGATGAAATGTTCTGCTTTGTGTTTGTTTCAGGTTGATGTCCGAAAGGAACTAATCAAAAACTCTGCAAGTAGGATGAATCTGGAGAATCTGGACATATAACAATAGGATTATAATTGCTTCAGCTATATATTTACCTACAAACAACAAAGAGACTTAACTTTGGTTAAGTGCATAGGGAGCTTAAGAGACATCATATTGTTGTAATAATATTATTTTTCAGTATCAATTCAGCACTTGGAACTGTATTTTCTAGAGCTTGGAAAATTTGCATTCGTTACTCATTAGGTAAACACTATGAAAAGTATTTAAAAATTTATTTGTTTACTTCATATTTGTAACAATATGGTTTTAAACCAATTTCTTAGATATAGTTTGAGATATGGACTTTTGCTTAAAGAACTTAATGATTTGTAAGTTTATAAATCTGTGTTGGAGATAACTTATAAACCTGTAAAAATAGAATGGTCATGCCGTATGATTCTTAGTTACCCATAATTTTTTGTTTTTAAGTCTGAAAGGTCAGGGGAAAAAAATTAGAAGAATGCCTCCTAGGGAAAGTAAGTTAGAGGCCATAATGAAGTTTTTCAAGTGTATAAAATGGTACTTACCTTTGATTATGTAATATAATCCTTGTGTAGATTGAAGAAGGGACACTAGAATGGGAATGGATTACAAAGGAGGCTGCAAAGACAATACCAAGAATAGAAAATGGAGGAAACTTGAGTTCTAG
>KE156531.1:38683-59131 GCA_000411055.1 Leavenworthia alabamica
GTATATATAATAATTAACATAAATAAATATCAAATTTTCAAAAACTCATACATAAAGAAATATATTAGTTTAGTTTTTTATATATCTTAGTTTTAATTTTAATATAACAAAAATTACAATCAATTAATAATATAAATATTACAAGAAAGGTTAAACAAATAAAATATATAAAAATAAATAAATAAAAATATTAAGTACACGGTGATAATATAAAATTTTTAGAGATGATTTTGTATCATTGACGTTATGAGCATAGTTGAGATTTGGGTGATTAAGGTTAGTTGTCCTTCTAGCATGCTTTATAAGAATTACAATTTTTAAATTTAATATTTGTATAATGATTTGTTGGCTTGCTATGAAAACTTAATAAACAATTATATGCAACTTTTAAAAAATTATTTATAATATAGAAATATTGATGGAGTAACATTTTTCCTATGTGACAGCAATAAGATATAGATCTTTATATTTTTCCAGTATAATTTTAAATTTTTTAAATGAACTTATATTATATAATAATATATTTTAACTTTGTGTTTCTAGAAATTTAAAAATTTATAAAGGTTGCGTGAATTTAATAAATAAAACACAAATGTTAATATTAATCTTTTAGTGTAATAATATATAAAGATTTATAGATATGTTCATCACAACTACAAAAATAGATAGACCTAAAATTAAAAAATAAATTAACTAAAAAACTATATAAATTAGATAATTATCTTCAATATTTATAAATACAAAAATATTGTATTATATTTTTTAAAATTTATGTTATTTAGGTGATATATTGATAGATATTTATAATAAAAAAATTTTGTATTCACAAATAACTTAAATAAATTCTAAAATCTTCTATAATATTAAAAATCAATTGAACATAAATTTAATTTTTATAATCAAATAATTCTAAAACAAATAATATGTTATGATATTTTNAATTAAAATACAAATATTTATAACATATATATATAATTTAATAAATAAAATAAAATTTAATTACAATTATAATTTAGTTACAAAAATGTTAATATAGTAAAATAATAAAATATATAGTTAAATATATAAGATCACAAAACAAAGTCAACACTTGAAGTAATATTATTCTAATAAAGGCATAAAGCCATAAAAATAAGCATAGATAAAAAAACAAAAATAATTATAGAAAAAAAATTATATATATTCAAACTATTATATATTTTAACTCGTGAAAAATAGAAAAATTCAAATAATTTAATTATGTTTTTTAGTATTTTAACCAAAATAATATTATTAAAAATATATTTTATCATCAAATAATATAAATATCAGATATGCATATTTCAACGTTGTACATATTATAACGTAAAAACATATAAAAAATAATAACTATTTTCAAAAAATGTCGTTCAATTAAAATTAACATAAATATCAAAAAAATTTAATTTACAAAAATATCAAACCAAAACACTCGCGCAGGATTAAACCCTAGTTTATTGCTAAAATTAAACTAACGACTGTCTTAAAGTTACGTGAAAGAGCTTTTTCAGTTTTAAATTCAAATGTTAAAATGGATCGGTTATCTACTAATCGACTGTCTTAATTAACCGGTTTAATGACATCAAAATTGTCACGTTGCTTTTAGTCTTTTACCATTGAAGAAGTCTAAATTTGATAATTGTTTAGTGCAAATAATATTAAATCAATAATCATAGTCAATACATTATATAAAATAAATATCTATAATCATCATCGGTTCAATCCTCGTAACCATCCATTCTCTTGTCGTACCTAAAATAACCATCTCCGCCTCTCCGGTACAATAACCTTGCGATTGCGGATTATCTTTGTGAAATGACAATCGCTTTCTGATCAATTTTAATGTTGGTTCGTTGTAATCTAAACCAGTCCGGTTTGATCTCTGCTTTGGTACGCTTTGTGGCCGGTCGAACTTAGCCACGGCTGAGGCAGTAGTAGACATGTAATTCGGTACTGAATCGACTTGCCTTGTCACACAAGAATTGCCACGTGGCGTCAAATAGTTGAGGTTGTGGTGATGTGAATATGTATTATAAGTATCGATCTCAACTATTTTGACCGGTTCAACGACAGTCTGATCGGTTGACATTCTCCGTCCGGTTTCTTAATAACCAAATCGGTTTAACCTACTTGGTGTTTTGTCCTCTAATTCACTTTCACTATGAGCTTCTTTCCTTGTGGTTCTTCTCCACATCTTTGGTTGTAAGATTACTTTATCTATTAATATATACTTATAACGAAGGTATAAATATAAAAGTGTAAAATTTTATGTTTGATTGATTGAACCTGTTTAGAAAAAACACGAGACAAGGCAGTATCTTCGCCAGGACTAGTCGTGAGATTTTTCCGGTGATCCAAAACCCGAGCCTGGATATTAACCAAAGCTTGGAACCGAAGCAAAGTAGTGCTAGCTCGTCTACGTACGTTGTGGCCTCTCACTAAGGCTTGTAGTTTCACAATTCCTTTTAGAGCCCTAAACGCCTTTCGTGCCTTGATCAAAAATCATCAAAATCAAACTCAGTTTCTTATATAAACCTCAATTAAGGATATATATTTGACAATTTTATCACAGATAAACCTCAATTTAGTAAGAAATTAGGAAACAAATTATGTTTCTGGGGTAATTATTGCAAAACGTAAGCTTAGGAGACGAACTGCAAATTATATAAAAGTATAGGATCTATATTAGTAAACATTGATTTTACCAGACATCCTCGGAAAGCTGTCTGAATGAGAATAGCAGCCAAGTGTCTTGTAAGGTAGGTAGATGTACGACAGAAAAAGACGGTTTCCTTAGCCACTGTAGATGCATTGGTCTCCGTTTCCTCCGCCTCACTAGAGACAACAGCCGCGGAGTTAATGTTACCGGCGGTTTTTATGTTTATTCCGACGTCTGTTGCCAAAGAATCAGAAGAAGATTTCTTCAATAACCATCTTTTTTTCCTCTCTTCTGCACCAATCCAAATTATTACTCTATTACTTAAACAGAATTTATACTTTTTAAAAAAAAATTAATAAAACTATGAATAACCCTAAATTTAAAGTTAGTTTATAAATCAAATTTTGATTCTAGATGAATATTATTTTTTAAATATTATATACTTATATATAAGAAGAAGAAACATGTAAATATTGGTATGTACCGTTCGTTGGTGTTGTTCGTGTTCATCTTCTTCGACGTGGTCGTTGTCTTGTCGACGGTCTCTTATTCTGAGGCATTTCTTCTCTGGCGACCGAAAAAATTCCTAACAGCCGTTAACCATGAGCTTCCGCCAGTTTACCCCATTAAGATGGATCTACCTCGTCTGCTAAATTTGTGTTTGGATCTAAGAAACTCATTTATAGTAATTGTAAATATAATATGGAATGGTTTTATAAGTTACAAGGAAACCTCTTTCTCTTTTTATGAAGAACAAAAACCTTTTTGTCGCTAAATATTAAAATTATTATAAAGTTAGAAACATGTAATGTACATACATTTATTTTCTGATGTTAAATGTAGGAAGAAGTGAAACTCGAAACTCCCAATGGTTATGACTTATGATATCGATGTAATGGTCGCTTTCCAAAGTTCATGTTACATTTGTGTTTCTACAACTGGAAGACATATCATAGTTATCATGTACATGTTCGGCAACTATCACCACTCGTACTCAAAAGTAACGGTCAATATAGTGCAGGAAAAGCCGAAAAAGAGGAAAATTGTTGGAATAAGAAGAGAATAAAATAATTAGATAAAGACAAAGAAAATTATAAAAGGAATAGTTAGGCATGCTTTGTGTCAGAAACAAAAATAATTGTAACATGAAAGAATGTGAAATGCATCATCTCTCGAGACTGCAAAAAGTGGTGCTTCCTTCTCCTCTTTTATACTATATTTTTAACCATTCATTTTTTTGTATCATGATTCTTAGAGCTTTGATTGTTTTGGATAGTGATTAAGTTCCACAGCACACAAGGAATATATATTATAGTATTTTAAAGTATGATTACGAATTGTTAACAACCACATGTGAAAGAATATACGATACACAAGAATCTCCTTCTTTATGAAAAAAATAAAAAATATCCTTCTTCTTCTTTATTTGTATTATAGCATTATGCACTTGGACATAAAACTATTACTATTACTATAGTTTTGTAACTTATAAATTCCTAAGCACGATATTATTGCGTTAGACCTTTGTAATATATGATTACATCAAATCATGTATAAAGTCTAGAAAACAAAAAAAACGTTTGCTAACGACCCACAACAAAATAAATCAAGAACAAAAACTAATTAAATTATTGATAAAAGCCATACGAAAATGGAAAGTGTTTATTTATTTTGTTCACATTTTTTTTTACATTATTTATTTTGTGAGGAAAAAAATAAAAAGAAGATTGTAAAAATATTCCTGAAAAAATTAGAGTTTCTCAAATAAAATCTTTACTAAATTAATTTCTCTATATATAGTGTCAAGCAAGTAAATAGTGACTGATAACTCAAAGAAATCAAAATTTTCTACAATGGTAGCAAATGCAAAGAGTGATCAAATAGAATAGTAAGTGAAAGACCAAAGTGTTTGAATGGTTCAAAGATAGCATGCAGATTCTGAGTTCAAATACAAAAAGACGACTCTGTACCTTCTTTTCTTCTTTAGACTTTTGTCTTTCTTTTGATTTCCATCTCGATAACTAAAGGAGCGTTGGGAATGTACTAACTAAAAAGATTCATTCTATTATATTACTCTCTATCATGGAGTAAATGACTATCTATCAATATCAACTTAGCTTTTAGTGAGATGACTAAAACTATAACCTACCATTCAAAAGTTGACATTTAAAGGGGCTTAAAGATCTCATGACAATAACCAAAGCATTACAGAAAATGAACTAAAACAGAACATAAGATATAAAACTTACCGATTTGTTTCATGTTCTCTATACCTATATGGTTTCGTTCTTACCAAGGTCTCAGATAAAACAGTCAAGTGTTTTTTTTTTCTTTGGCTTACTATTTACTTTGAACTCTCTGTGATAATAATTAACCTATATTGTATACCTGCATAAAATATGGAACACAAACAAAATAATTATATTTTCATTATACAGTCTACTTAGCATACTCTTTTGTCACTGCCATTACAACTTTAAATTTTAATCTTTTAAATTACAAGATTACACGAAAATATAAAATTATATTATCCACTTAATCTATATTTTCCTTATTTGTTATATAAATAAGAATGAAGTTAATCACACAGGTGAAGCAGATAGTAGAAACTCAGGTTGCTTTCTCTGCAAGAGAATTCCACAGAAGAGGCAGAATGGTTTTGAGGCAACTTTACTAAAGGTTGATTCCGGAAGCAATTTGAGATCATTTGGGAATGAAGGCAATGCAAACAAAGTCTCTGGAGCCAGTTCTAAAGTAGTTCGGTTGCAGCATTTGCATAACCATAAAGGAGTTGGTGGACATATCTGCATTGAGACACCACACCTTTCAAGCTTGTGTCTTTGGTTACATCTTTCTAGTTCTTTGCTCTTCTTCTTCTTGTTTTGCTGTGGAGATTGGCAAGAGGCTTCTTCTGGTGAGTCAAAATGGACTGGTGCTGCGCAATAAGGACATTTCTCTTCCTCTAATGTGCTATTACTTGATCTGTGATGAATTCAAAACATAGAAGATATGAATTTGAAACATTCTCAAGGGAAGAAGAAGGTAATATGAGATAAGCAATTACCTTGCTAGACTTGATTGAACTTCTGAGGACAGTGTTTTGAGCTGACTGTGGACAATATCTTGATTTATCTCAACCCATTGTTGCAACTGAGCCAATCCAGCTGGACACCATTTCCATGTGGAATGTGAAACAGAACCCAGAGATGATGACTCATTGGTTAGATAAGCTGAGAAACTGAGACCAACAAGTCTTTCTCGGAGTTCTCGTTCACTTTCCTCAAGTAGTTTGAGCCATAAATCGGTTTCATCCTCATTGTTTATCCTCTGATCTTGTAATTTTCTGTTGATATCATCAGTTTTGAGATCTGATAACATTACACGCCTGGAGATTACATTGAGAATGTGTAACAGCCTGGAAGGAACAGCAGAGAAGCTTTTGGAGATCTTTGGCACGAGATCTTCCATGGGGATATCAGCATGAAAGCCAAGGTATGACACAGATAGCCATTTGGTTATTACCAATTCAACAAACTCTGGCATTGATTGTTTAAACGCCAACATTGCAGCTATCATATCCCAAAGCACTAGTGGCTTATTCAAATCTTTGAATTTTTTCAACGACCAGAGAAAATTAGATTCCCAATAAGTGAATTCGTTCTTGGAGAAACCAAGAATAGCTTTGGTTATCGTCTCTGCTGTATCTTCTGACTCACCAGATTGTTGTGCACCATTCCAGAGGAATTCTACAGCAGCCTTCTGCGACCTGAAGGCAAGAATGAATGAACAATCAAGTTTTGTAACGAGCAAGAGATACCTTTCTTAGTCAATGAAAATCACCTGGCTTGGTACATTGGATTCAAGAGTTCAACGTTAAAGCTGCGAACCTGAATAAAATTCAAGAGAACTCTTAGATTTCTAATTATAAAAAACGTGATAGCGTACAGTCATAGCAGATTATGTTGCCGGGAAGATCATACCAAAGCAACAGCAAGGTTTCCAGGTGACAATGCCACACCAAGGCATGACAAGAAATCATCAGGAAGCTGTAAAATTGCAAAGATAAATCAGAGGAAGAGAGGAACAAAAGAGGCAAGGTTAACAACATCAAATAGTGACGTACATCAGTCGTGCTACTGAGACCAGGAGTGTTTGCAGGAATTGGCACTTCAGAGATGGTATTCTCACATAAAATCCAGTTCCGGACATAATTATCCTGCACATTACAAAAGAGTTAATGCAAACCTATATAGCTAAGATGAATATGATAGTAATGTAAGAAAAAATATGTTTGTTTGTCTCTCAGAAAGAGAGCAGAACAGAAGCTGTTTTTTACATAGGAGATAGATAATACCTGACTACAACTGTACAAGCAGCGACCATCATATGACCAAGCTAAACCTGTAATCTACAAAAATTGACTTATGTATTAATAAAGCGAACATGTATATTGCATTTTATAAAAGGTTTACAGGAAAAGAATATTGACTTACCACTTGGTCATGAGCATTAGTTGAAACGATTTGTTCAAACTTTCTTGTAGATATTTCACACTTCCATACTTCGAAAGAACCTGATCCTTTGCCGACTGCCAAGTGCATTGCATTGTGATGATTGCTTACAACAAATGAAAGCGCTGAAACAGGAACAGGATTCACCGCTACAACCTATAAATAAGCCGTAAAATGTCAAAACATAAACCTCTTACTGTTCTCCTGCTAAAAACAGCCTTTACAGTTAAATAGACTGTAGTTAAAACCAAAAAGGGACAGAAGCAATACAAGGAAATAGATAAGCAGATGGAGGAGGAGATGATAAAAACGTTAGAAAAGCACAAGGATCTATATACACAAAATGGAATATAAATATCAAAATCCAGGGTGGTCCCGATCACAATCAAGTCAGATTTACAAAAGCTATACCCAGTCTGTTCCTAATTAGAATATCAGATTAAGTAGAGCACATAGAGAAGAAATAAAATTTTACCTGTTTCAACAAAAAGAATGAAGATTTATAAACCTCCATAGGTTGTTGCAAGTCCTCTTTGTTGCTCATCCAAATTTTTACACTGCAAAAAGTGTGGAAAGAAAGATTCCATTGAGAAACATAAGCAAATGAATGGAAATTATATGACTTATTTCTAAGAGTGAGAGTTCTAAAGAATTTCTAATTCTTATCCAATCACTGATGAAATATTTTGCTATGGTTTACAAATATCATTGTTTTCTTGTAATATAACACTAACGTACCTACCATCGCAACTCCCTGTAACCAAAACCATTTGCGGATTCGAAGAATCAGAGCCAAAAATTTCCCAACTCATAGTTGAAACCCATGAGCTATGGGCCTGAATTATAGCAGTAAGTTCCACGATAGGACATACATTGCCACGATCAATGTGATAGTATTCGGGTGCATGAACTTTCCATATGGAAACATTGCCAGATTTTGAACCAATTGCCAAAAGTGAGAATCTTAACACATCCTCACAAGAAGAACTTTCTGATGAGAATTTTAGTAGAGATGACCAGGCGGTGGAAAGGGAGGACAATAATGCCTCACGATAAACATACTTTTCTGGACTTATCTCTCGAGTACACTTTTTCAGAGCTTTAGGCAAAGTGTGACAATCTTGAACATTGCTTGCCTGTTCATATACTTGAATCTCAAGTCCCTGGGAATATAATGAATCATGTTAGATATGAGTACAATGTGACGATTTCATTCTTACAGATGACACTTGAGAGTGTCATAACTTCTATGCATCACATGGTATGAAAAAGGCGTTTAAAAAAATCAAAAGCATGACAAGATTCAAAAGGCATCATATCAATGACGATATAATATAAAACCACACACATGTTTTATACTCAAGATACTAATTTACTTGATAAAATGACCTTGTTTCCTACTAATACAAGTTTTAGCAAAAAAAAAAAAGAGTTTCCACTAAAGAAAAGGACAAGATTCAACCTGCAGGAACAGAGTTAGAATCTGAAACTTATTTCAGAAAATACCAAAAAGAGACTCACAGAAATAAGTTGGAAGAATCATGATAAAATTTTCCAAAGCAATAAACTACAACAAAAGAAGTTAGTAAAGAGATATGAAGCAATACATTATGCACTGCTTGACTGTCTTGCTTGGAACACGATGCTCTATCTGTAAAGTTCTCTTCATTCAGGTTGCTAAAAAAAAGTCACAGATAAAAGTAAGTTAGTAAAGTGACCAAAAAAGAATTGGAAAACAGTTTCTCAAACCAAACTAGAGCGGACTAAGAGTGAAAAGAAAAAAAAAAGATTTTACCTGTTGCATTTACTTGTTTTTCTTCGCTTGCGTGCCTTGAGACTTGAAATCCTTTCATCCTCTTCAAAGTCATGTTGTACCACTTGCTCCTGTGACAAAAGAACACAGACCATTTCTATGACATGATTTATTGGGTCGATTAAAATAAAAAAATCCAGATAAACAATAAGAATTTTCAATCAAAACACAATACCATATAAGATCACATATATAGTTAGCGAGAGTAGTGCAATGTCTTTGATGGTAACAAATTGAAAAATGGTCAGTTAAAAGATATTAGCTACCTTAGATAATGAAGTAGAAGGATTGTCGGATTCTCCAAAGTTCATGTTTGATAGATTCTCATAAAGCATATCAGATACATCAACAATCTGCAAAAGAGCGAAAGAAAATGTAAATGCTTAAGCTAGTTATTTAAAAAATGCAAAGAAAATTGACGACGTACTTCTATCCACTCAGCACAGAAATCAGAATATGGAGGTCGGTATAGCTTAACCCTTCCTTCCGCTGTGCAAACAGCTAATAAGCACCTGAGAAGAGTTATTTATATCACCAATTTAGAGAATAAGATAGTAAAAAGATTGAAAAAAGAAACTATACAAAGCATCATATTACCCGTAGTTTGGAGACATTCCTATATCAGACCATGAGAGAGACCGAACACAAGGATGTCTTTCCCGCTTCAAACTCGAAGGCAAGAGTAGACCAGTCTGCAAATCTACAAACACATAATCACTTAGAGAAATTTATTTCTCGTAGTAAATTATTATCTGAAACCCTAACTGACCACAAACACAAAAGCAGATACAGATTTTGAAACTTCATAGGCAAAAATATTGAAATTTTATCCGAGAAGCATTCAAATCTCGAAAAATATTGGCAAATAGATTGAAACTTCCACAAACACAGTGGCAAAATCTTAAAACTTTTATCTGCTGTCTAATACATACTCTGACGAAATCGAGAAGAATTGGCAACATAAAAGCAGGATTTTTTAAGATTTGAAACTGAATTTTCACCAAAGTGTCTATATTTGACTTCACTTGATGAAAATTTGAGTTTGTGTTATATAACAATGAATTTTGAACAACAAACCTTGATGGCGAACAAGTCCAATTTGATAAGGCTCATGGTTAGGAATTGAGATCAATCCACGAGGTCCACAAGGTAATGCCGGATTCTGTTGACAATTTATAAATTGTCAATATATATAGTTTAAAAGACTCAAAAATTTAATTTTAAACAACGCAATAAAAGCTTACAAGGATGATGACGAGGTGACCAGAGGCGACGGCGATCAGATTTTCTGATGACCAAGCTATGGCGTTAGGATAAGATGGTGAAGTAACTAGTGAAGCTTCCTGAAACCGCGACGCCATCGAATAGCTCAATGAATCAAGTAACTAATCATCAAATTCAGTTGGGAAATGAACTTGATTTTGGAGGGAAAAAAACTTGCTATGCTTTGCTTTGACAACGAACTGAAGAATTTGATTCAGTATTGAAACCCTAGTTCGAATCGCAGTGACGCCGGTTGGATCCGAGATTTAAATAAAGTCAACGTGCTCGTTCGTGAATTATTATTCTTTTAAAACAAGGTCGGTTTAGTTATGGGCTTATAAGCCCAGATCATTTAAGTCAGTACGGAGACCCTAGTTCGAAGCGCATTAACGACGAAGAAATCCTTAATAATTTACATTTCTTACCAAACGATGTCGTTTAACTGTGGCGGCGATAGGCAGGCCCAAATATGTAATAAAAACTTGAAAAGTTAAAAGGGTTTCGAAGCGGTGAGAAATATTCGCCGTCGCCGATGTCGGGAAATTGAAGAACTTGAAGCAATCTCTTGGTCTTTTTTCTCCGGTGAGTCTGAAGTTCCGGAATCATAAACGTTCCAATATTTTTTTTTTAATTTAAGACTCATTTTCATTTTTTCCGTCAAGCAAAGGCAACACAATTGAAACTGAATATAAATGGAAACAGTTATAACTCTCGACAGCTTTGACATGAGATTTATCCGTTTTTTTTTTATTGTATAACAGAGAAAAAGAGTAAACTGTGGAAAGAGAGAAACAATGGGAATCATAGAAGAAGGGACAATCGTAGGTAACTTGCCAAGCAAGGAGGCTTTTGTAGTACACTTCCCTGGCTACCCATCTTCTATTCCCCGTGCCATTGAAACCCTTGGAGGAATCCATGGAATTTCACAAGTATTTTCCTCTAATGACTCTTCCTTTTTTTTAATTGAAATTGTCATTATATGCTTACAGTGATATTGCCATGGTAATCAATACAAAAATTGTAGATTCCAAAATAAAAAAAGGGATCACTTTTGTTTGGTTTGATTTATAATATATTTGTGAGTTGATGTTGGTTAGTAACAAAGCTTTGTTCAATTTTGAGTCTTTTTGTTTCTTTTTTTGGGTAGGCAAGGGCATCAATTTCAAACAAGCTTGAGCTACGTTTCAGGCCTGAAGATCCTTATTCGCATCCTGCATTGGGTGAACAACGTCCTTGCAATGGTTTTTTGTTAAGAATTTCTAAGAAAGATAACGAGAAACCTGTTCTTGCAACTAATGATGTTTGTTTAGATGAAGCTACTCCAGTTCTTTGTGCAGATATTGTAGCTCATGTCTCTGAATCATTTCACTTTGATGGTACACACTTAGCTCTTCTCTCTTGATTCTTCTTATGCATCTTAATATTTGTACTATTCTATGTAAGAGCTGACTTGATATTTCTCATTTATGGTTTTTACAAGGTGTTTTCATATTATTCATTGTGTAGGCATGGCTGATTATCAACATGTTATTCCTATTCACGCGGATATTGCGCAGAAGAAAAAACAAAAGTGGATGGAGGTGGATTCTCTAACCGGTGATGATTCACTTGCAGTTATTTTATTCTTTCTCAATTTATTTCAGATTTCTAGTGTCATCAGATCACTTATATTACATCGATATATGCAGAAAACACTGATTTGATGGGCCTGGCTGATGAAGATGTAATGATGTTATTGCCACAGTTCTTTGCACCCAAAGATATACCAGACAACGTGGCGTAAGATTATACTGCCTTTTCCTATCTCTGTTGATTTTGTCCTTTCTTGTTTGGTAGCATAAGCTGTTCACTTAGTTTTGAATATGTTAGGTACTTAGGTATAGTCTAAAGATAAAGAAAAACTCAACTGATTGAAGTGAATTTTAGTTATAGTGCCGATTTCGATTTCCTTGTGTGCTTACAGGTTGAAACCTCCGGCAACAAGTGGTCCCAAAAAGAGAGATGATCCAGCAACTCATAACTTTTATGAGGTAAATAACAAAATGGAAACATCCGAGATTTTTTTAATAAACTTAATATTGACTGTTGGCTCCATCAAAAATCAAAAATGTAGAAAATAGCTTCAAATATCTTATCTTTGCCGATAGGACTAACCATTGTTGTCTATCTGTAACTAATTTTCTGGTTGAGGGTCTTAGTTTACTGTACTGGTGAAGTTTTGAGAATTACTTGGTGGGTTGGCATTGCTTAAAACCTGTATTTGGATTTACCCAGAAGAGGTGAAGTATGCTAGAGCTTTGTCATGATAGTTGTTAATTCGCAAAGTTATATCTGAATCCTTTAAATGCAGTAGGAAAAGATTGAAGCATGTTAAAAATCTCGGGTTTACTCTTATGAACCATCTAGACTACATGATTCGTTCTGCTTTCTTTTAGATAACAAAGATGCCATCTATAGTTTATTTTTGGTTGCTTATTTCTAATTGGTCAACAACATGCTGTTTTGTTCAATGATGCAGATTGATATTGGCCCAGTATTTGCAATTGATTACAACGTCGAAGATATCCTTTTTCTTATATACTAGTTCTTCCAATTCTTCTTCGACAGTTTCTCATCTGGATTCCGCAAATTGATAATCCTTAGCTTTCATACAGATTCCAAAGAAACTAAACTGGGAAGACTTTATTGTTCCCAGCTCCAACCACTGGAAATGGCAGGTATCAGTATCAGGATTGTTTGAAGAGCGGCCTATATGGACTAGAGAATCTGTAGTTCAACGATTACTTGATAAAGGTCTTAAATGTACACATCATATGTTAAACAGGTGAGACAGCTTTTAAGACAGGTTTCTTATAAATGTAGTCTTTTTAGTATTAACTTGCATTGGTATGATCTCTGTAGGTTTCTGCTCAGGGCTGCGTATTATTTCTCCAGTGGTCCGTTTCTTAGGTTCTGGATTAAAAGAGGCTATGATCCACGAAGTGATCCTGAATCTCGTGTGTGAGTCCTGTCTTAAGAAAGTAATTTATATATTCTTGCTGCATGGTTCGTGACATGTTGGTAAAATGATGATGCAGATGGGTTTGTAATGGTTGATTTTGAGCTATAACTAACTCCATTGAATAAATGTGTTTCAGATATCAGAGAATGGAATTCAGGGTTCCACCTGAATTGCGAAGTTATTGTGATGCCAATGCAACTAACAAGTAAGTTTTTTTCTTCTATTTCCTGGAGTTCCAAGCCTGACTATTCTATGTAGCATTCTAAGATCATTGTTTTAGGACTGTATCATAGATTTAGCATTATTTTTTGAGAAATTTGCAACTGAACCATTGAATATTTAATACAGTGCGCTTTGCGCTACATGTTTTTTTTTTTCCTTTGCTACAGTTCAAAGCCAAGCTGGAACGACATTTGTGCTTTTAAGTTATTTCCTTTTAAATGCCAAACCTTTCTGCAGTTGTTTGAACTTGACGACGAGTACATCCAGCAAATGATAAGAAAGCCTCCCAAGCAGACTACATGTAGCGTGAGTTCTCAGCTTAGATTTTGTTCATGAAGTCAATACCCATGAATCATGATCTTTTGGCTAATATCAAGTGTACACAAAGTGATGCATATGGGCCAATAGATGAACTTTGACAATTCCTCAAGTTCATGATTTGGTTCGTTTTTTGTTCGCAGCATAAAACAGGATGGTTCTCAGAAGCCATGCTTGATACTTTGAGACTCCGTGTAGCTGTGAGGTTTGTGTCTGTGTTTCCTGAGCCAGGTTTTGAAGATGTATTTAAATCCATTCAAGAAGAGTTTGAGAGGTCAGAGAAAATACAAATCCAGAAAGAGACAGCTAAACCATCTCCAGTGAAGCACCGGGAGGCAACCAAAGGTAAGATCATCAACAAAATTGCATGTTTCATCTCTTTTAATATTTTATTATTAGGGTCTCTTTTAATATTCAAAAGCCTATATATATATTGCATAGAAATTTATGTAATAAGAATTTTGTAATGAGCTAAACTAATGTTGCTACATATCACTTGTTATACGCTTAGTGTCATTAGTCATTGAACTTGTTTCCCTTGAAGACTCTGAAGTAACAGCTACTGAACAATGGTTTAATCTGTAGGCTCTGAAGACATGGAAAAGTGTAAAAGTGTAAACGAAGATGTTGATGCTAATGTTAATGAGGATGGAGATGATGAAAACCTGGATGAGGATGAAGAAGAAGAATTCGATATGGTAACATAGTGTAAAGGACATTTTTGTTGTCTTCTTCATCCGCTAGGATTCACCGTTTCTATATTCTTCTTCTTTTGCAGGCTGCAGGAGACAATGAGATATCTTTTGATTCACATGGATGTATCCTTGAGTGTTTAGTCTTTTTCTTGAGTTTTGTGAAACAAAAGCTATATGATGATAACACTGTTTCTTTGGATTTTTCCTATATGATGATAAGATCTTGATACTGAGAACAGCTCCAAAACATATCTTCAAGGTTTGTTCGATAGTTTTCCAACAAGTGAACCTGGTTTATATGGAGACTTTGCTGTTGGAGATGGGAGTGATGGAGAGTTTCAGATATATGAAGAAGAATCTGAGGGTTTATATTCCATTGATGATAATGATGACGAAGAAGATGATGATGATGAGTGAAGATCATCAAAGTCTGACCACATAATTGAGCATTTTGGTGTTGTTACATGATCTGGTAAATTCATATGCAGCATTTTATCTCAGTTTTTACTGATTTAATCTCATGATTGGTAATTTTCCAAATAACAGTGATTTTTGTATTTGGCTTCTGATGTTTCAGGTGGAGTAATTTTTGAAATGAATCTTCATCAAGAAAATAACCTAAGCTCTACATAAATTGGTTGCATATTGCAACAGAATGAATAAAATGTAATTTTTTTTCGAGAAAAAACTAGTCATAGGTAATACTAGGCACCTCAATTTTGGAAACTAATCAAAGAAAAAACATTCTTTGTTTCCACAAAATCTCTTTGTAACCATTACTAATTATTTATTAAACAAATTGATGAACCCTTGTCCATTGTTCCTTTTTTTTTATCTGGGAGATTTGTCATATTGTATATATGGTTTTATTTGACCAAAAAAACCTTAGAGGTTCTATTGGTAAATATAGTGCTTATAGAAGGTCCGAAAATCAAAAATAAAACAAAAGAACTGACTAGATCACTTAAGGGTAATTCCGGTAATTCAACTAAAGGGTAAAGTAGAGAAACCCTAGTTTGAAATCTATTAAGCACCTCCGAGCTCCGTCTGCTTCACTTTAGCTCAAATCTGCTTTGGTGCTGCAGCGCTTCTCCGGTACGGAATCGTTCACCTCTCTTTTTCTCTCTATCTTTCTCCGTTGTTTTCTATGAACTTTATTTCCGTGTAATCTATGTTTGTTTCTTTGGGTTTTATGAACGAATTCGATGGTGTGGTGTTTGATTTCGTTTTATCGTACTATTCATTTCAGTATCTTAGCTCGCGAGAATATAAACCTTGCTTTGGCTTTCTTGTTTTCCTATCATTTATATGGATTTTTGCTTCCAACACTGAACAATCTGGGATTTGGGTTATTGGGTCTTGCTATATCCTTGTTGATGTCACTTTAATTAAAAGTAAATACACTCTTTTTCATCCGTGTAGATGTTCTACACTATTGTGTTTAGCTTGTATCTGCTGAAGGTTCATGAGTTGTTTAATGTGATTAGGTTCAATTGGGGTCTGATATATGTTAGAAATCTGTATTAATCAACCTTACTGAGTAAAAAGATTAACTTGCATTGCGAAGAAAAATATTTGCAACATAAATTGTCTACTATCTTTTGTTAAACACATTTTTCTTTAAAGTGGGTAGCAGGGGAATTTGTGATGTATGTTTGAAACGGAAATAATATTTGAGTAAGGAAGATGAATAAGGGAGATGCATGAGTGTATGTTACATGATGTCATGACACATGCTTTGTTTATGATAGATGGCAAGCGCTTGGAACATGAGCATTGCAATGGTTCATAGGGATATAGAGAGGGAATGTGGGAGATCAATATGGAGTTGTTTTTTCTTTTTTTTTTAATTATTATTGGAGATTCTTGCTCACTTTGGGAACGAGTTTAGTGTGACAATCTGTGAATCTGGAGAAAACTATGTTTTTCAAATTTATTAATAGCTTTTGGAGCACATTGGAGCTAATAAGCATTTGGAGCTTGTGGAGCAACTGCTCTGAAACAAGGATTGCTCTCATTTGGTTTGCTTTTGCTTCATACATTTTTTTGGTATTACCATGTTTTTATTACCATCTCTTCTAAATGCTGAGGCTGTATGAAAAGCTGTCTGAGTGGAGATTCTTTGTCTATAGTGGTAAAGTTTGGTCCTCTACTTATTTTTTCCCTCTTATTCATTTGTGCAGTTTCCTCTTTGTGTTGTTTTAACCTTTCCAAACAATGAGTGGTCGATTTTCTCGGTCCATCTATGTTGGTAACTTGCCTGGCGACATTAGGGAACATGAGATTGAAGATCTCTTTTACAAGGTCAGTTTTTGGTTATTTTTTTTACTTAATTACGGATTCTCTTTTGAAAATTATCCTTACAAGACCCAATACTTTTATGCTTTGTTTGCAGTATGGCCGCATAGTGGATATTGAATTGAAGGTTCCACCTCGTCCTCCATGTTATTGCTTTGTTGAAGTAAGCGAATTCGCTTTACATATTCCTAACCAAATTTACAAGATATAATTTTATTTAACCAAGCTTTGTTAAATGCTTGTAGTTTGAGCATTCTCGGGATGCCGAAGATGCCATCAGGGGCCGTGATGGCTATAACTTTGACGGTTGTCGTTTGAGGGTAATCAAATATTTGTTACTACCATACTAATTGGCTGCTTCAGAGTACCTTTTGATGTCTCTATTTATTGCCCCATAGATTTCTAATAATTATGAAAGCAGGTTGAGCTTGCCCATGGTGGTCGTGGACAGTCTTCAAGTGATCGTCGTGGTGGCTACGGTGGTGGTGGCTATGGTGGCGGTGGCGGCCATGGTGGTGGTGGTGGTGGATCAGCTCGGTTTGGAGTCTCACGACACTCTGAATTCCGAGGTTTGTGTAATTTTCTATGAGAAGTTGGTATTGATAATATTTGGTTTAAATCTTCACGTCTTCTGATTCTTGGATGGCGTTTTATGCAGTTATTGTTCGTGGACTCCCGTCATCTGCTTCATGGCAAGACTTAAAGGTCTGATGACAATTCTTATTTTGCTGTAGTTTTTGTTCCCATTCCTAGTCGTTATTTAATATAAAATCCATTATTTCAGGATCATATGAGAAAAGCCGGGGATGTGTGCTTTGCTGAGGTCACTCGTGACAGTGATGGTGCGTTCCTACACTTTCTCATGCCCAATTAAAGATTATAATTGTAGTTGTGACTTTTTATAATAACATGACCATTTTAATAATATGATCAGGAACTTATGGTGTTGTAGACTACACCAATTATGATGACATGAAGTATGCTGTAAGTTAACTATGTTCTTTACTCTTATTGTATAGCGTGCTTTGGTTTGTATAGTTTCTGATGTTCAAAAATTGTGGTTTCAGATAAGGAAACTTGATGATACAGAGTTCAGAAACCCCTGGGCTAGAGCTTATATTCGGGTACCATTTCTCATTGCAGTTTTTTTAGTTTGCCCTCTTTGACCATAAACAAAAATATTATATGTTCTGATGAAACTTTTTCCTATAGGCGACATCTTCATAAGCTCAGATATAATGTTCGTAGTCTTAGATGTTTAGACTCATTTTGAAATCATGATTCACAAGTTAATGAGTCTGTATTCTGCTCATATGTAGGTTAAGAAATATGAAAGCTCCCAGTCGAGGAGCCCAAGTAGAAGCAGAAGCCGAAGCCGTAGTCGTAGCCGAGGCCGTGGTCGCAGCGATAGCCGTAGCCGAAGCCGTAGCCTTAGCAGGAGTAAGAGCCCGAGGAAGGAAATAAGGTGCTATATTTCTTCTCACTAAACCTTATACATCTCTTATTTTCAACAACTTAAAAGGTAGTTATGTGTTTATAAATCTTTAATTGTAGTAAATCACCAAGAAGATCCCTTTCCAGATCAGTATCAAAATCTAGGTCGCCATCTCCTGACAGGAAGAAGAGTCCCCCAAGGCAAGTTCTCTCTGTTTTTCTGGTTGTGTTCTCAGTTCTGTTCCTCACCGTTGTTTGTTTGTTTTATGCCCTCTTGTGATAATGTGATTTTTTTTGGTTGAATTTAGGGCAATGTCTAAATCAAGGTCTAGGTCCAGGTCAAAATCAAGATCTCTGTCAAAATCTCCGCCCAAGGTAATAATTTAAATAAGCTAATTAATTTAAACATCGTTTACAAATAGATCAAAACAGACCAATCAAAAACAATCTTAAAAATTGTCTTTCTTTTTTGTTCTCAGGTTCGTGAAGGCAGTGAATGATTTAATAGGCGGTGAAAATGGGCAGAAGAAAAAGAGTGCGATAAATTTCGAGTCAAATATACAATCTATGTGACATTGTTGTGTTTTGCACTTTTCGGATAATTCTCAACCTTTTACTCTCTCTCTCTCTCTTTTGTTCTTTTCGTACAAATGATCATCGTTGCACTATTAACTCATGTTGTGTTATGGATGCTTCTGTGAACCTCTGAGTTTTGTATGGTTCGACTTGGACATCTTCGTTTCCTTAGCCTACAACACCATAATATTTCATCTGATTGTTGAATCTTGTTGTGAGAACCTGGAAAGCAAGCTTTATAACATTGTTAAAGTCATATGAAGCTCCTAATCAGATCTTCTTCATGGTCTATTAAGGTGCGGATTTGTTGACATGGTTCATGTCGTCTACTTGCTTGAATAGTTGAATTCCAACTTTGAACTACTGTGTCTCCTAGCCATAGTCTGAAGAAAACAATGCTCATTCCTACAATTAATATTTAATGTAGCTTCCTCAATTATTTTCTTCCATAGTTATGCCTTCACCATTTCGGTTTCTTGACCATAGCCTAGAGTCAACAACTCAAGACTTATACTTCTTCCACTAGAAACACCAGTCAAGTTAAGAAGTAATTTATCAGAGTTGAAGAGCAAGTGTCACGTTGTCCATTGATTTGTCATTGTGAACTTTTTTCTGGTAAACATGTTAATATTCGTTCCTTTTTAGATTTGTGACAGAATTCAATGATAACAAACAGAAGCGGATGTAGAACATAATTTTACCGGGTGCAAATAAATAAAAATAGAAACATATAATAATTAATTAAGGGGTGCAAAATAAAAATTTAATACAAATTACACCCATATTGAAAAATTTAGGGGTGGCAAATGCACCACACTAACAGAACTTGCGTCCGCCCCTGATAACAAAGGAAGTACAAAGACCAAATTTAAAATTTGTGACAGAATTCAGTGGTAACAAAGGAAGTACAAAGACCAAAAATCTATTGAATCGAGTATAACAACAGACGCAACAGCTGATTTGAAAACAAGCCCAAATCCGGGGACAAGGCCCGCAATAGAGGACAAGTCTTGGACTCTTACGCTATTGCCAAAGCTTCCAATCCGGGGACAAGCCCGCAACCAGAAACTAGAGTCATGATCCTCGGAATAGTAGACAGTACATCTAAACCCCAAAAAACCAAAAAGGTTAAAAACTACGACACATCCCCAAAGTCGCAATAACAACCGGAATCACCCGTCCTCATAGCTCAATACGGGACTCAGACTAATTGCCTACTATTTCTCTTAGAACTAAGACGCAAGACGCTGCAATGAACCAAATCACTCATTCATAACAAAACCGCTTCTATCCACTCTAAATAATTCTTAAACCTATACCGAGACCACCACTTAACCCAAATGAAACTCCATATGCGGAAATGCTTTTCCTCGGAACCAGAAATCTCGGATAAGCAGGCCCGTCTCATAAAGCTGGTGGACCCTAGGCAAGTTGGTTTTAGATTATTTTTTCTTTTACCAATTTTTTTTTTTCCAATTTGGGCTCTTTTTTCTTAAATTTTTTTTAACTTTTAGCTTGGGCCCATGGCAAATGCCCAGGTTGCGCTGATCAGACGTAGACACCAGATAACAACCCAACTGAGCACTCCGACCATGCTACAAGACCATCACCCACCTCAGCCACAAAGATGAGGCAGTGGC
>KE156534.1:17884-29600 GCA_000411055.1 Leavenworthia alabamica
ACTCTCTCGGTTACCCGCAACTTAGCCCCACATCGTAACTTAACACCCGGCATCCGAGGAATTTCCCACCCGAAGCCGACTTCTGCATAGCCTGACTCGAACCTCGGTCAGTCAACCACCCGGCCTACATCAATGTCAGTCATCTGCAAATACTCAATATATGATGTCGGGCAAGATCCGATCATCAACCGCAAATAGTGCACAACGCAGTATAGGCAATATCCGATCACTTGCAAACCTTTGATATAAATACAGGGAAAAAATCCTGTCATAATGAGCTAGTTCCTATTGTTTGGTCTAGCAAAATTCGAACACTAAAAATGCACACATGGTGTCGGGCAAAATCCGTTCACTATACCACCACACGAACTGTGTCGGGCAAAACCGATCACATACCATATATGATGTTGGGCGAAATCCGATCATCAATTACCAGCATACTGTGTAATGTCGGGAAAAATCTGACCACTAACAACTACTGTACGGTATTGGGCAACATCCGATCACTGACAACCAACGACACAGTTGTGCAGGGAAAAATCCTGTCACAACTAACCTACACAACATGCTGTGTCGGACAAAATCCGATCACTAGGACTCATCCCACAGGTTGTGCAGGGAAAAATCCTGTCACAACTTATCCTTGTTGCTGTGTCGGGCAAAATCCGTTCACAGACAATCATCAGTGATGCCGGGCGAAATCCGGTCATCGGCTACATGCCACATGCTGTACAGTGTTGGGCAAAATCCGATCACTGACAGCCTCCCTATGTCATCGGGTAATATCCGAACATAAGCAACTATCTCTGACCATTGTGCAGGGAAAAATCCTGTAACAACTAATCCATCTGAGATGTTGTGCCGGGCAACATCAGGTCACTAGCATCCCTCCGAACATGTTGTGCAGGGCAAAATCCTATCACAACAATCAATCCACACTGCCGTTTCGGGCAACATCCAAGCACTAAAAGTTTGGAGCTAGTGTCGGGAAAAATCTGATCACCATTAGCTACCATTCACTGTGTCGGGCAAAATCTGATCACAGGCAACCCATACCTGATGTCGGCGAAATCCGATCAACAGTTACTGACATACTGTGCAGTGTCAGGCCAAAATTTGATCACTGACAGCCTGTATATGGTATCAGCAACATCCGATCCACTGCAACCAACAACAACGTTGTGCAGGGTAAAACCCCTGTCACAACTAACACACCCATCGTTCTGTACCAGGCAAAATCCGCTCACCAGCACTCATGCTACTGTTTTGGGCTATATCCAATCACAGCAGGTCATCATTCAACCATAGCGGCAATATCCGCTCACTCTCTATCCCTAAAATACAGTGTCGGGCGAAATCTGATCACTGCCCTTAACAACATCTCTCATCCAAGAAACCAATTTCTCAATACCACTAAGTAGTCCAACAGAGCCCGATGGACTCTGCAAGTTGATGGTTGCTTGGATATCCAATAGCTAACTAAAGCCTTTGGTTCATCTTACTACTAGGAAATCACCAAGCGACTGGATACAACTGCACATAAACGACTCTCCCATTTGGTGTTGGTCGAAATCTGTTCACCGTCAATCCACAACCTATGATATGGTGTCAGGAAAAAGCCGATCACCATACCTGTCTCACTAAACTAGTCGGGCAAGATCTGACTACAACCACCCACCTCTACTGTACCGGTAAGTATCTGTATGCAGTTAATCATTATTATTGAAGGAATCCACAACATGGAATCACTATAATCACAATGTCATGGAATCCCGCAACATAGAATTCCTCAACCAATGATAACAACTAAAGCCAATGGTGAAACAATATACATATATTACCAAAATGTCAACATACATGTACAGTCATACAACACTAGATGACACCCGAAGACAACATGGCAATATATATACAACAAGTCAAAACAAAAACTACACCCCAAAAAGTCCAACATCAGTTCACTACGTCTGATCTCGACGGGTACCGCTGGGCTCTCCCGACCCCAAGCCTATAGTAAGCACCTGAGGTGCTCCTACAGGTCGCTTGGCCATGGGACCCTCTGCCTCAGGCCGATCGCCCTGTCCCAACCTAGGGCACTTGGCCTGACCGTTTCCCATCTCACCACAACGATAGCATGTCCTCTTATCCTCAACGGTGCAATCAGCAATATGGTGTTCCAGAACGCCACACGGTAACACTGATACTCACTAGTACTATCGGTCTTAGGCTTGACCACATTTCCCTTTCTCTGCTCGGGAATTTGGACAGCCTTACCGTTCTGGCAAGAAACCGTATCTTGGGGTCTACTCGGGGGTCGCTCAGACATCCCACCCCTAGCAACCTCGACAAGTGAAATCTGCCTCAAAACATCCTTGAGGAGGGCAGCCCGCTCCACCAACTCCGACACTGTAAAGTACTCACGGATGACGCACTGGTTCTTGAGGTCTGGTCTCATGCCCTTCAAGAACCGTCTAATCAGCGCCTGCTCATCCTCAAATCCACGTCCAACAAACCTATTAAGTCTGTTGAACTCAGCCTCATACTCTCTGACTGAACGTGTACCCTGTGAGAGCTCAAGAAACTAAATCCCAAGTCTGTCCATAGCCTCCTGAGGAAAATACTTGGCGTCAAATTCCCAAAAAAACTCGGCCCAAGTAACATCACCCACAATGCCTCGCTTTGCAAGTACACCAAACCACCAGATATGTGCATCACCCTCCAGATAATGCACTGTCAAATCCACCCGTAACACCTCCGGGCACCTAATCAAATGGAAGTTCTGTCAAACCGGGACCTCCACTCATCCGCCTCAATCAGGTTGTCACCCCCACAAAAGAACTGAGTGCCCAACTCTGCATATGCTCCATCATCCGTAGATACGATGAAGCATCCATCTCTACATCCTGAAATCTCCTCTCAACTACCGGAACAACAACCTCCGCTACTGCGGCCTGTGGTACAGCTGGCCCTGTGACTGGAGAAACTGTTGGGATCCTCTCTAGCAACTGAGATAATAATCCCAATACTGACCCCATCTGATCAGCATCTCTGGGTGCCAGAGCCTCAGGCTGCTCCGCGACACCAACCGATTGTGCCTCTCCTTCGGGCAACCCACTCTCTCTTGGGTCACTCGAGGTGCTATTCATCACATGTTCTTACCTTTTTTTAGACATGTTTAAGGTAGATCAATTTAGTCTTAGGTCACCAAGTCTCTTTTGTTTGTCCTAGGTTGCGCATGGTTACATTTTTATTTACCATCAATTGTTCTTCTATTTTTAATCTAGTTCACCGTGCTATTTTAATTTTTACTTGGTCTTTATTTACCTTGTTGACCAGAGTCAAGTTAGAAGTATTCAAAACCACAGCTGGATAAAGCAAAGGCACCTTCCAGGAAGTTGCCTTTTCCCATCCGTGCGTGGAATGGACAGCGTATAGTCGTGCCGTACAGCTTGACCGGGACCACATCCAGCCTCATCTTCTTTCTACCTCTTTTACCTAAACTTTAATTTGAACCAGGCGCTTTTCAAAATTATTGACTTTGGTCCATATTAGCTAAATGTCCTACCCACCCGGACTGGAATCATCGCTCCATGCCCGCCGACCCGGCTCACTCCAAATTAAACCAACTCTCTCATTTGAATCCTTTTATCAGTCTCTCACCAAACCCAAAACTTTATTCATTCTTACTCACCAAAATCTAGTCGTTACACTCCTCTTCATTCTTCTCTTTATCCTTCATGAAAACTTGAACCTTTCTCACCATTCTCTTAAGAACCAGACAAAACTATGGCTTATCCACCTGATCTTGCCAACTTCTTGGCTACTAACAGGACTATTTACAACAACTTACTGACATATTAGCTCGGTTAGAGGGCCCTAGAGTACTGGTAGGTCAACCTCAAGACTTGCCACACCATCTGGGAGAAGGAGAGTTGTCCAAGGATGATTCCGACCAACCTGCACCAAGAGGTAGGGCACCTAGAGCTAGAAGAAGAGTTGGACTCAATAAAGGGGACAAGGAAGATCATGCTCCTCGCCCTTATATTCCTGATCTCAAACTGACAGCACCTACATTTGCAGGAAAGGTTGATCCGGAAGCTTACCTTGATTGGGAAAGAAGAATGGATCACATCTTTGAGTGTTATGCATATGAAGAATAGAGAAAATTATCTTATGCAGCAGGGCAGCTGACTGACCATGCTCTGACCTGGTGGGACAAATACCAAGCTCAAAGAAGAAGAAACCTAGAACTACCCATCCGCTCATTGGAAGTTATGACGGCATGTATGACGAGGCGCTATGTGTCACCTTTATGTCATAGGGAGCTTCAAAAGAAATTTAGGAAGCTGTCACAAGGCGCTAAATCTGTGGAAGAATACTATGATGAGTTTGAGCATCTCTGGAATAGGTTGCAATTGGAAGAAACCGAGGAAGCTATCATGGCACACTTCTTATATGGTCTACAAGATCGTCTAGCTAGAAAGGTGGAAAGGCAGACCTACAATAGCTTTGATGAGTTTTTGCATTTGGCCATACAAGTGGAGCTTCAAGTAAAGAGGAAGCAAAGCAGTCTGAATAGGAGTAGGCCACAAAACACTTCTAATTGGCCACAACAAGACCCTACCAACAACCAAGCTTATCGGCCATCCAAGAAACCTAGACAAGTTACCATGGATACTAGGTTGAAACCAAGGACTCCTGAACCAAAACATTGTGTGTTTTAAATGTCAAGGTCATGGGCATTATATGAGGGACTGCCCAAAAAACCGAACCATGATCATTACTCTGGCTGGTGACTATGAGTCACAAGATGAACTTGAGCAGCACGAAGAAGAGGAAGAGCCTGAAGAAGACATTGAGTATCCAGATGAGGGAGAACTACTGGTCATAAGGAGAATCCTCAGCTCAGTACAAGAACCAGAAGACACCAACAAAAGAGAAAACATGTTTTACACAAGGTGCACGGTAAGGGGAAAGGTATGTGGTTTAATTACTGATGTTAGTTCTTGCACTAATGTAGCTAGTTCTCACATGGTTAAGAAGCTTCAATTAGCAACAACTAAACACCATAAACCTTATAAACTCAAGTGGCTAAATGATAAAACTGTCATTAATGTGAGTGACTAAGTGTTGATTCCTTTTAGTATAGGTAAGTACCAAGGCCAAGTCTAGTGTGATGTGGTTCCTATGCAAGCTAGCCATCTTCTCTTAGGAAGACCTTGGCAGTTTGATTAGTAGGTCACTCATTTTGGCCGAACCAATCACTATTCTCTCTTGCATGATAATAAACGGTTTAGTTTAGCACCCCTCACATCAACTCAAGTTAATGAAATGCAAACTAAATTAGCTATGGATAGCAAAGACAAACTTAACTTCTTGATTAATCCTAGTGTGGTAAGAAAAAGCCTTAATTATAAGGCTTGTAAAGTTGTGCTAATGGTTTTCAAAGATGTCTTGAGTATAAATACTAAGGTACTACTAGTTTCGGATGATTAAAGCTACCCTACCCAATAGACAAGCCTACCATGTCAACCCAGAAGTGGCTAAAGAACTAGAGAGACAAGTGGCAAACTTACTAGAGAAGGGATATATAAGAGAAAGTTTAAGTCCTTGTGCTGTTCCGGTATTGCTAGTTCCTAAGAAGGATGGGTCATGGAGAATGTGGATTGACTGCCGAGCCATCAACAACATTACAATCAAGTATAGACATTCCATACCAAGGCTAGATTACATGTTGGATGAGCTAAGTGGATCGACCATCTTTTCCAAGATTGATTTGAAGAGTGGATATCACCAAGTGCGCATGAAGGAAGGTGATGAATGGAAAATCGCCTTCAAAACCAAAAAAGGTTTGTATGAATGGTTGGTAATGCCATTTGGTCTAACTAATGTGCTGAGGTCATATATTAATAAGTTTGTGGTAGTATATTTTGATGATATTTTGATCGATAGTAGAAGTTTAGTTGATCATGTGCTACACTTAGGAAAAATCTTGCATGTTCTTAGGGAAGAAGGACTTTATGCTAATCTCAGTAACTGCATATTTGGTGTTAATGAACTAGTATTCCTAGGCTTTGTTGTGAGTTCACAGGGCTTAAGGGTGGAGAATGAGAAAATCAAGGCCATAGAAGATTGGCCAACACCTTCTAGCATTAGCCATGTGAGTAGCTTTCATGGATTGGCTAGTTTCTATAGAATTTGTGAAGGACTTCAGTAATATAGCTGCCCCTCTTACTTATGTGATCAAGAAGAATGTAGGATTTAATTGGGGAGAGGATCAAGAACAAGCCTTCAAGGAATTGAAGCTAAGATTGACACAAGCATCACTCCTTGTCTTGCCGGATTTCACTAAAACCTTTAAGGTGGAATGTGATGCCTCAGGAGTGGGGATAGGAGCAGTTCTTACTCAAGGTGGAAGACCAGTAGCATATTTCAGTGAGAAACTAAGTGGAGCAGCCCTAAACTATCCTACTTATGACAAAGAGCTGTATGCACTAGTGAGAGCTATGGAGACTTGGCAACACTATTTTCTAGCCAAGGAGTGTGTTATTCACACTGATCATGAAACCTTGAAACACTTGAGAGGTCAGAATAACCTCAAGAAAAGGCATGCCAAGTTGTCGGAGTTCATAGAGACTTTTTCCTATGTGATCAAGTACAAGAAAAGGAAAGACAATGTGGTAGCCGATGCACTTTCAAGAAGACATGCTCTCATATCAACTACGGAAGCAAAGCTGTTAGGATTTGAGGGAATTAAGGCTGCCTATGAGGAAGATGAGGACTTTAAAGAGCACTTTCTAGGACATGGCAAGGGGATTTACGATAAGTTTTTTCTACATGAGGGTTTCTTATTCAAAGAGAAGCGGCTGTGTGTACCCCAAGGGTCTATCAGAATTATTGACTAGAGACGCACATGGGGGAGGCCTCATGGGACATTTTGGAGTATCCAAGACTTTATCAGTGTTAAAGGAGCATTTCTTTTGTCCTAAGATGTTGAAGACAGTAGAAAGACATTGTGCTTCTTGTATCACTTGCAAGAGAGCCAAGTCAAGAGTACATCCACATGGGCTATACATGCCATTACCTATTCCGACTTTCCATGGGTGGATCTCTCAATGGACTTCATATTAGGACTATCTAAAGTTCAACACAAGGATTCCATATTTGTGGTTGTGGACAGGTTTTCCAAGATGGCACACTTCATACCTTGTGCTAAAACTAATGATGCCACACAAACTGCTAATCTCTTTTTCATGGAAGTAGTAAAGCTACATGGGATACCAAGGACTATTGTGTCGGATAGAGACACCAAATTCTTGAGTCACTTCTGGAGGACCTTATGGAAGAGGCTGGGAACCAAGTTAGTCTTCTCCACTACTTGTCGTCCCCAAATGGATGAACAAACCAAAGTGACCAATAGGACTTTAGGTACATTGCTAAGAACAACTGTGGGAAGCAATAAGGGAAATTGGGTGGAGTGCCTACCATTTGTGGAATTTGCTTACAACAGGGCCACTCATTCAGTTACAAATCACTCACCATTTGAGGTAGTGGATGGATTCAATCCCATAACACCTTTAGATCTCAAACCACTACCTCCGGAACAATTTGATAACCAAGAAGGATTATCGAAGGCTGAATACATCTAGAAGCTTCATGTCAAGGTCAGGATGAACATAGAGAGGGAAACTCAAGGCTATAGGATGCATGCTAACAAGCATAGGAAACAAGTGGTTTTCGAAGAGGGAGATTGGGTTTGGTTACACTTAAGGCCAGAGAGGCTTCCGGGGAAGAGGAAACAGAAGCTTTCACAAAGAGGCGATGGACCATTCAATATAATTGAAAAGATCAATGACAATGCATACCGAATTGATCTCCCAGGTGAGTTTAATGTGTCTACCTCTTTCAATGTTGCTGACTTGTCCCCATTTGATTCAGGTGAGGAGGAGAAAGTTTTAGGGTCAAAACCTTTTCAAGAGGGAAGGAAAGATGAGGACATCACATGTACATCCTCTCCGGATCCGGAACAAGACCTTGATTCTGATCAAGGAGGAGAAGTAATTGCACCTACCATGCCACAAGAGGAACCAGGGACTGTCATCAAGAAGACTAGAGCAAGGACCTATATGATTAAGTTCAACAACTTTGTACAACAAGCAATGGACTTGGAGGCAGAATTCATGGACAGCCGATTACTAGCTATCTTTGGGAAGCAAGAGCTATTTGTCTTCACTATCACCACTGAGTGAAGACACTTTCTTAAGTCATCAAGGAATGGACACTCTTTTCCTCATACATTTTGATCTACACTGGGTCAAGGAGAGGTTTCTAATGACGTCTTGAACTTGGTGCTCTCACCTTATTCCCAAGATTCATGCAACTTGGAAACTCCATGACAAGTTTGCATAAATATAAGGTGAGGATCTACCTCAAGGAGGCATCACCAAAATCCTTCCTTTTCTATGTTTTGTTGACCTTTGTAAGGCTCTAGTTTGACCAGCATTTTTTATTTTTATGTTGTTTTTGCGGATTGTAAAGTCTTGCAATAAAAGGCAAGACTAAACACTTTTATGAAGGTTAGCTTACATTTTAATTAAATCAACTTATGTCATGATTCTCTCTAATCCTTTGGAAGACAAGCTCAAGGTTAGAACCGGCTGTATCTAAGGATTCATCATCTCCTTAGTGTTGCTACATCATTCCATACCATTCATTGAACTTAGATAGATGAAACCTATCCCCATATAAGTTCCCATTACTATCCTTCTTGTTTGTGAGTTATTGAGTCGATTGAAACTTATCTCCTCTTCATAACTCTATCCTCTGTTTTCTCCTCTATTTTCTTCATCTCTTTCTCTTACAAATCAACCTTGCAATCTCATTCACAATCCATCAAATCCATTGTTGAATCCTTTCATCCACATAAGCCTTTATCCAGAAGACTAAGTGAAGACACCAATGATAGTCATATCATCAGACCAGTCACAAGCCCTTTTATCACATCCTTAGCACTGCCCGGAGATTCCCGAATGTTTCCTGAGGTTCCCTGATATCCCAACTCGTGCACGGATATTACAAGAATCACCTAATCCACACTGCTAAATCGGGAAAATACCGATTATAACTACTCAGACACAGTGTCGGTCCATCCTCACACACGAATACTCACAACTGACTATGTCATGTTAAATCCGAACATAGATAATCTACAAACACAGCTTAAGCTATGTCCGCTCCCCAGAACCCATAATGCACCGTGTCACCCATCTGCAATCAACGATACTAAATATAAGATGTCGGGCGAGATCCAATCATCGACCAATGATAGCCCACGATGAAGTATCGGCAATATCTGATTACTGACAATCGTCGGATATATGATACATGGGAAAATCATGTCACAATGAGCTAGTTTCCATTGCTTTATCAAACAAAATTCGAACACTAACAATGCACACATGGTGCCGGGCAAAATCCGCTCACCATACCACTACACCCACTGTGTCCGACAAAACCGATCACATACATCCTACCCACGATATCAGGCGAAATCCGATTATCAGCCGCTAACACCTACTATGCAATATCGGAAAAAATCAGATCACTGACAGTTAGCCTATGACGTTGGGCTATAGCCAAGAATAGGCAACAATCCCAAAACATTGTGCAGGGCAAAAATCCTGTCATAACCAACCAATCTTTGTTGCTGTATCGGGCAAAATCTGATCACTAGCAACCACATATAGGGTCAGGCAATATCCTACAACTATCCACAACATTGTGCTGGGCGAAATCCTGACACAACTAACCTAAACCACATGCTGTGTTGGGACAAAATCCGATCACTAGCACTCATCCCACTAGTTGTGCAGGGCAAAATCCTGTCACAACTTATCCATGTTACTGTGTCGGGCAAGATCCTATCACTAGCAACCAGCACAGTGTCTGGCAAAATCCGATCATAGACAATCATCATGATGCCAGGCGAAATCCTGTCATCGGCTACACGTCACATGCTGTACAGTGTCTTGCAATATCCGAACATAGGCAACTAGCTTGGATCGTTGTGCAGGGTGAAATTCTGTCACAACTAATCCACTCGAGAGGTTGTGCCGGGGAACATTCGGTCACTACCATCCCTCCCAACATGTTGTGCAGGGAAAATCCTGTCACCACAACCGATCAACACTGCTGTGTCGGATAACATCCGAGCACTAGCAGTTCGCAGCTGGTACGGGCAAAATCCGATCACCAATAGCTACCACTTACTGTGTCGGGCAAAATCCGATCATAGACGACCCTAGATATGATGTCAGACGAAATCCGATCATCAGCTACAGCCATACTGTGCAGTGCCAGGCGAAAATCTGATCACTGACAGCCAGTATATGGTATCGGGCGACGTCCGATCCTATACAACAAACAACGACGTTGTGCAGGGCGAAATCCTGCACAACTAACACACTCATCGTGCTATACCTGGCGAAATCTGGTCACCAGCACTCCGGCTACTGTGTTGGGCTATATCCAATCACAGCAAGCCATCACCCAACCATAGCGGCTATATCCGCTCACTCTCTATTCAGAATATACAGTAATCCAATAGATCTCGATGGATCCTACAAGCCGATTGTTGCTTGGATACCCAATAGCTAACTCTAGCCTTTGGTGCATTCTTCTACTAGGAAGTCACCAAGTGACTAGACACCACTTCACATAAATGTCTCTCCAATACGGTGTCGGGCGAAATCCATTCACCGTTTATCAATGACCTATGGTAGGGTGTTGGGAAATATCCGATCACCATAACATAACTCACTACACTAATCGGGCAAAATCCGACTGCAACCAGTCTCATCGACTATATCGGGCAATATCCGTATATACAGTCAACCAATACTATCTCCCAAGAGGATCCGCAACAGGGAATCTTAACAATAGCAATCCCAAGGAATTCTGCAACATAGCATTCCCACATGTACTCACCTCGAGTACCTTAAACATGAAACTCATGGCTTACTTATCCAACAAGCAGCCATTTATCCCAATGTTCACCAATGACGTCGACTATCATATCATAGTCTCGCAACGTCATTCTATCTCACCCCTAGACAATAGGTACTTTTCCTGATGGCCATACCCTCACTCCTCAGTGCAGGTCATCGCCAACCAATAACCTACAAGTGCTGCCAAACATAAATCAAACCAAGCAACCCAACCTGATGAGGACATCTCTTGCATATCCCCTCCGGATCCTGAAGTACAAGACCTTGAGACTGAAGCAGTGGAGGAAGTAGATGCACCTACCATGCCACAAGAAGAACCAGGGGTTGTCATTAGATGAACAAGAGCAAGGATCTATAGGAGCAAATTCAACCAGTTTGTGCAACAAGCTTTGGACCTAGAGGCAAAGTGCAAGGACAGCCGAATACAAGCTAGCTTTGGGAAGCAAGAGCTCTGTGTCTTCACTATCATCACTGAGTGAAGACACCCTCTTAAGTCACCAAGTAATGGACACTCTTTTCCTCATCCATGTTGATCTACACTGGGTCAAGGAGAGGTTTTTAATGAGGTCTTGAACTTGGTGCCTTCACCTTGTTCCCAAGATTCATGCAACTTGGAAATTCCATGACAAGCTTGCATAAATCTAAGATGAGAATCTATCTCAAGGAGGCATCTGATGAGGACATCGGTACCAGATCACCCAGATACCCGA
>KE156535.1:1332-14257 GCA_000411055.1 Leavenworthia alabamica
TTAAACAACTAGTATTTTGTGGAACTTATATTTTTAAACAATTTATATGTTTTTTTGAAACTTATATAATTATGTTGTAGAATTTATGGGTTTTATGTAAGGGTGAGTATTTAAAAATTTCGTTACAAATGGATTCTATTGGTACAAATGAGTTCCTAGAAAGAAAGAAAAAAATTTCACGTTGCTTTTTCTCTGACACAATTAACTTTTTCTTCCACATAGTCAAACCATATCTGACACAGTCAATTATATCATACACACTCAACCCTATATCCCATATGTACCCCTAAAAAATAACACATAGTTATATTATAGTTGTGACTCATATAATTTTTGTACATAGTTATATTTTAGCCATTTTTGGATGATTTTCAGTTATATTGTGTTTTGGTACAATTTATGATAGTTGGATCTTAGTTATTATATTTCATAAGTATGTTTCAAATATATCTATTGAAAAATATTTGTGAAAAATATAAATTTATTTATTTTTAATTAGAATGATTATAGAGTTTAGTGAATGTTCATGTCCTTATATAATTGATTTAGTAAAAAACTTACTTAATATTTTTGTTTTCATAATTCTTACCTCATGTTATCAAATGTACATTTAACTCATTAGTTATGATTGTATTTCAATTAAATAAACTATTATGATTTATTTTATAATATTATACTACCGAGTTATATTAATTATACTCAGTTGTATATACGTTAATAGTCGTATTAGTTATATTTTTTGTTATAACTAAAAAAACAAGTACACAAATCAGCTTAAAAACAACACAACAAAGTCTAATACGACATAATAAAGTCTGCTACAACACAACAAAGTCTACTACAACTCAAAAAACAACGTAACATAGTTCAATACACTTCAATACAACACAACAAACATATTAAGAGTTTCCACTAGTTGAATTAAACTAAGTATATATACTATTTTTGTTTTTTCTTTGCCTATATTTTCCAATAGACTGAAATCTTATAACTTGTTTTCTTCCCATCTACCTGAATTAGTCTAGGAAAAGCACAACCATGAAACGCACATGATTCAACAATATACTCCACTGAGACATATGAGGAACAAAGAATATCGTCCTACAATATATATTGGTGCCTTAGGTACAATTTCATCTTATTACGTATAATTTCTTTGCATAATATCCACCATAATCGAAATGTATGATATTACGTTTCTTTCAACTCGATGAACCCTAAAAATATTAGATTTATTTATTATTAGTAACTCAATTGTACAAATTGTATACATATATATATATATTACAAGTTGTATCAGTTATATACTACTACATAGTTATATTAGTTGTACTAGTGTTATATTTAATTCTTAGTTATATTTGTTATATTCAGTTATATAATTCTGGGTTTTTGTTTGTTTTTACCGACACAAATATGTTCGATTTTTTTTACGTGAACGATGATGTTGTTAAATAACAACAACAAACATCTTATTTCTTCATTTCAAGGTTCATAAAACAATAAAATCGAGATTTTATAGGTTAAATACATAAATTCAAGTTTACCATTAATGGTGAGCTTGAACTTTTTTTAACCTCTATTTATTCTAAATCTCCTCTTAAATTTTACATAAGTTCTCCAATTTGATATCTTAATTCTTAATTTTTAAATTTAGAAATCTTATAATGAGAAATTAAATAATTAATTCTAGATTGATGTATGGAAGAAAATGGAGGGATGAAGAAAGAGTGGTTAAAAAGTGGGACCCATAACATTTATTATTATTTTTATATTTTTTGTTTTTAGTGGAGTTGAATATTTGATTGATTGAATAGGGTGTGAAAAAAAGATGTGTGTCCAGTTTTTATTTTATTTTATTTTGTTGATTTAAATAAATATGTGAGGGGTATAGAATAGTGAGGGGTTTAAGAGATTTAGAAAAGACATTTAAGGGCCTTCCAGAAATTTTTCTGAAGTTGTTCTATAGTTTAAATTTCGACACATGATTTTTTTGGTTAGACAAACTAATTCATAAATAAAATCCATAATAAAGTTATTAAGATATATTTTAAGTTCTAACCAAGTGATTTGTCAAGATCATAGATATATATATATTCTTACTGAAAACACTTGCTTGCTTGACTATTACAAAATTCGAATGACGGTTATATATACTCTAATAATTCGTGTAAGTAAGTCTCAATAGAAAGACAAAAGAATGAATAGATGAAGAGGCCCATATTAGAAGCTAAAGGACGACAAAAATGGCCACTTACCTCGTGGAGTTACAAAAAGTAGACATAAACAGACCTCAAGTAATTTGGATGGTCCATTGTAATTAGTACTCTTCTTGTTAACATCTTTTTCATTGTATTGTCATCTTTCTCTCTTGTCGTTTCATCAGATGTACTAGTTTTATAACTATTTTGGGAACCGCTTCGCTTTTAAATGTCGTTTGTATCCTCCAAACTTCTATTTTCTTTAAGGAAAAAGTTCCCATATAAATTGCGAATAGTATACATAATTAATTATTAAGTATTGAATGATACCATTTTACTATGTTCAACATAACAAAATATATCTGGCTCTAGTTGGTAATAGATAAATTTGTATAGTTTTTACTGAGAGGAAAGAGCAGTAAACAATATAGAAATAGTTAAAACGGTAAAAAGTATTTGTAAATTGTAAATCTCCCAGTCCCACCGTTGCAATATAGAGTTACCAATCAAAACAATATTATAATCATTTATTTGCTTCCAATAGCATATTTATCAATGGAATAATAAGAACAAGGTTGTGACACAATACAATAAGATTATATGTTAGGTCTAGAACATGATCAGTTTTTTTTATATCAGGTGAATGAATATATATTAAAAATATTACTGATCCTGGGCTAAGCTTTTTTTTAATATCCGGTGAATATATCCGAGAGGGTTATTTTTTAACCTAATGACAACGTATGGATTAATTATTGAAGGAGGAAAGAGCCAAAAAAGGAAAGAGTCTTATAAATAAATAAATGTGTGAGTGAGTAAATGTAGATGGTGGAGTTCCAATCAGGTTGCTTTAAAGTGTTTAGTGAGAAGGGTATGACAGCAAACCAAACCTACATATCACTCTCATCTCCATAGTACTTTGGTCCACTTAGTACAATAACCTAAGCAAATATCCAAACGTATTGTTTTCTTTGTCTATTCTTTTCTACTTCTACTCCCATTCACAAATATAAACTAACTCTCATAGCTATTAATGATAGAATTAGAGAGAAGAAATCATCATCACCTGAAAATTTCGTATTCCCTTTTTATCCCTCATGGATGCTTCAAAGGACAACAAACTACATTCAGCTTTTTCTTATCAAGATTCTCCAAACCAAAGTCTAGAGAAGAGTTTCAAAGAAAAAGAAAAAGATGTACATGGTTCTTGTCTTCAAGAAGATCACAATCAAGAACTCAACCTCATCGACTTCATAGACACAAAGAGTATTGTTAATGGATCTACAACAACCTTAGAACAAAAGCTTTTCTCATGCAACTACTGTCAAAGAAGTTTCTATAGCTCACAAGCTCTTGGTGGTCACCAAAACGCACACAAGAGAGAGAGGTTGGCTAAGAGAGGACAAAGGATGTTAGCTGCCTCAGCCTCAGCTTTTGGACATCCTTATGGTTTCTCCCCAGTTCATTTCAATGGACACTACAATAACAAAAGGTCTTTGGGAATTCAAGCTCATTCAATGAGTCATAAGCTAAGTCCATATAATGGATATGGTGGTCACTATGGTCAAATCAACTGGTCAAGACTTCCACTTGATCAACAACCAGCCATTGGTAAAATGTACTCAATGGAGAATATTCATCAAAATCATGAAATGATGATGATGATGATGGCTCCTTCAAGGTCCAATAACATCAGTAGACCAAGCAACATAGGAAGGATTCTAGAAGGAACACCAACTCTTGAACAATGGAGAGGAGGCGGTGGATTGTTAAGCACTACTAATCAAGAAGAGAAACAAAATATTGACTTGTCCCTAAAGCTCTAAGATTCTTTTTCTTGATTCTTGCAATTTAGTGTCTTCTACTGTTTTTCATGATTCTTGTATTGTGTACTCTCTTTTTTGTATATTTTTGTTAAAAGATTTCTAATGTACATATTTTCACATATTATACTATATTTATACATAAGTGGTTTTCAAGTAGACACCCAACAACCGTATAAAGTATATTGGAAACTTTGTATTAAAAAAAGAAGATATTGAGATATGTGAGAAGATTTGGTTACATAGTTTATAAAAAAGAAAATAATATAATAATGTGAAAGTTGGATGACCTAAAAGTTAGAACAATCATTCTATATATTAAAAAGTTACTAACAAGACACTCAAATGGAACAAAGCAGACATAAAACAAAGAAGACAGATGCTGTGTAGGATGATTGTGACACTAAAAAGCAAAGAGTATTATAAAAAAACAATATGAAATAATACATCACTAGTTTGGGCCTAATTAAACAGTAATGAGTAAACAGATAAGCATAAAACAATAAAGCATCCAATGCTTCTCTTTGTTAGACTCCAAATTGTTGTATGCTTTGAAAATATTTTTATTTCATATGTTAAAAAAAAATAAATAAATAAATAAATAGATACTCTCAAATCTTAGTTGTGGAAAATTTTAGGGGGTCTTATTGGATTGAGTTTTTAATTGATTTTAATGGATTTAAAGTTGGTGTTATTCTTAAATCCAATAAGTAGATTTTGATGAATTCTTAGTATTCAGATGTGTATTTTAAAATCCCTATCTAGTTTTTTTTATGATTTATATTGATTGTCTTGTATTTACAAGTCATTGAAAATAAATAATTTTAAAATAGTTATAAAAAACATTTAAAAGCAAAAAATAATAACATAAATTTCAAAATAATAAATTTAAAAAAACCTAAAAACTTTATTTCAAAATCTAATTTTCATTATTCGTAGCATCTTCCCACATCGTTTGAGCCATTGTTTCTCTCCATATATTTGCAATTTCTCTTTCTTGATCTTGTGTTCCAAAACCTTCTTCGCCATTTGGAGAATCATCGAATGGTATGCTATCTTCTGTGTTTTCTCCATCAATATCTTCAATAGGAAATTCATCAGAGCGACAATGCTTGCGTAGAAAATTATGTAAAGCTGCACAAGCCAATACTATTTCTGCTTGTGTTTTAAATGAAAANGTTTTAAATGAAAACGGAGGAGCAGACTTAAATATCAGAAAGCTTGACTTAAAAATTCCAAATATTCTCTCAATCACGTTTCTTAAAGAAGCATGACGATGATTGAATAATTCATGTGGAGTTTCAGGATCGCAACCTTGGCCGGTAAAGTCTTGGAGGTGATATCTAGTCGCTCGAAAAGGAGCTAAAAATTTGGGTCTATTCGCAAATCCACAGTCAGCTAAATAAAATTTTCCTGTAAAAATAGTAAACATAAATAGTTATTAGCTTATCATTTAATATATATAATAATTGTTAGCTTATCATTTAATATCCAGAATTACCTTGTGGAACTACAAATTTATTCGTCCTTCTTGTTAACGCATCATATAGAACTTTCGAATCGTGAGCTGAACCCTCCCATCCACTAAGAACATATATGAATTCTAAATCAAAGTTGCACGCAGCCAATACATTTTGTGATATTACTCCTTTTCGATTTCGGTAGCTAGCAGCATCCTGGATTGGTACCATAGCAGGTATGTGTGTACCATCAATCGCTCCCAAACAATCCTAAATCAAGAGTAGTAGATTTATTATTTTTCCAAAACAAAATAATAAACAAGGAAAGATATATAGAAACTTAAAACACATGTACCTTAAAATAAGGATAAAATCTTGTACTATCTCTTATTTTTGAAACTACGGTAAGATTGGGTTTGGCCATTAGACTCGGAGCGATTGTATTTATTGCTTTCAAAACTTTGTGAAAATTTGTACTTGTTGCAAAATTTGATCTTTTGAATGTGTCTTTAGTCTGACAATACCTTGAATTTTGTCCGACAGTGAGTAGAAAAGTGGCAACCATTTCTTCAACACATATGAATCTCGTATCTTTCAAATGTGTCATATCTCTGAGAAGCTTACATAGCTGGAGAAACACTTCTGGATACATACGATACAATTGCCGAAAATGTTGATTATCTTCTCGTAACACATTGCGTATGTAGTCATATCCAATTCTTGTGATGGGTCGTCGTATTGGATACTCGATGTAATCATTTAACTTAAAATATTGATATACAATCAATACTTGTGCCAATCCAATCATTGTCACCAACAAATGTAGTATTTGTGTATCTAAATCATCATCCTCATATTGTTCTTTTGCAATTCTGATTTCTACTTCTTCCGACAACCTTGTGTAAGATACAATCAATATAACAAAAANAGAAATTTCTTTGATGGCTTCCCATAGGTTATTTTTTTCTTCTCGAGGTCTCTGGAAATAGCTTCTCTTTGCTGTCTTTCTTCTCTTTGATGTATCAAGCTAACAACTCGATTGCTTACATCAACCATTTCAGTTAAAGTCTTTTCCAGAGTACTGCTATCCATGCTTACAGAACTGGAGTCCCCGCACTCTCCACCTTTAGCTCTTTTTTTAGAAGGTAGTTTTTCTCTTAGACCATCTATTCGTGTATCAGGTGCTTGAGATTCAGCCACATTTCCAGTATTTCCAAAGAGTCTTGAATATAATGGTGCATTATCCTCATTTCCAAAAGTTTGTGCATCAGTATCATCTCCCACACCAATAGCATATTTTCCAGTTGCCAAACCAACATCAAATATGATCTGTAAGTCCTCGTAATCTTCAAATGTTTCATCACGCATTTTTTTCTTAGATGGATGTGCCTATAATAATTTTTCTAAGCTATTACTGATTCTTAAAACTAATTTTTATAAAGAAAACTAAAATATCAAAATGATAAATTACCTTTTCGTAATCATCCCACACATGGTTAGGAGCAGTAAACTTTTTAGATATGGGATCCCACCCAAATCCAGAACTAAACCGAATTAGTTCTTGTATACTGTTATAATGAGATTTTAAATTTCTCATTTTACTTCCATAGTGTTTGTAAGTTTTCTCACATCCAAGTGAAGAATTCAAAACGGGCAAGATATTTCTCTCTACAGTCATCTTGCTTATACAACCACTTGCATCACGCCAACCATTCTTGATACCTTCGGTGAGGAGTTTAATCAACATTTTGGTTTCTCGTGAATTCCAATGTTCATACGAACCTTTTATTTTTTCTTGTTGCGAATCTCCATTCATACTTCTAGTAAAATGACATCCCATTATACTTCTAATGAATTAAAAGTTTAATATATTTTTAGTAAAACTATATATTTTATACTAGATATAGCTATATAATAATAATATATACTTACAAATCAAAATAGTTTCCTCGTATAATATATACCTTTGAAACTATTTAAAGTTTGTACTAATAATAAATGTATATTTCTATTTTTCAGATTTTATGTTTTACACAAACATTATTTAAAGCATTTTCAATCTTTATAATTAATGTCAACGCACATCAACTTTTAATCATCTAGTGGTTACAAAATTTGGAAGTAAATTCAAATAGTAAATATGGGACCAAACTAGCTGTTTCGAAAAGATATAACAAAACAATAACCTATACAACCTATAATAACAAAATCTTTATTACCTACAAACGGTGGCAAAAATTAATTTTTCACCAATAACATCAAAAATATATTTATGCATGCATTAACACCTAATAACTATAACTGTTTTAAAATATTCACATTCTCATCAAACAAATAAAAAGATTTACGATAAAAAATAATAATTGCTTTGAAAAAAGAAATACGTACATGTGTTCACTCCAGAATTGATTGATCTTCTTATGTGTAAATTTTGTTTTGTGTTTTGTATTCTACGTTGCTTTCTCTATATATATAGTAAAAAAATGTTCAATAATTTTGGATTAAAAAAATTGTTAATCTGAAGATTTGATTGATATTTTTTGAGGAAATTTAGGTAACAACAATATTTATTCAGTCAACCTAAATGTTCGATCTTCTAGTTATTAATAATATCTGATTGTGATAATTCAAAAAATATCTGAAAATACAACAGAAACAAGACCAAAATTATGGAAGTAGGTTATAAGCGAGAAAAAAAAAATAAAAAAAAAAATATCTCAAGAGAATATAACGTTTGAGAAAGAGAGGAAGAGAGAATATAGGATTTAGAAATACCAGGGTAAGAGGTGGTATTTTGTTTAGTCATGTTTTAGTTAACAAAATACACCAAAATCCATTTTATTAAAAATCCAAAAAAATCCTATCCTTATTCAATAACATGTGTTTTTACTGTACTTATAAATACATAAAACAAATGTTATATCCAATAACACATGATTTTATAGTACTTTTTTAAATACATTATTCAATAACACTGTATTTCTCTTTGAATTTAAAATACATTCAACTCAATTAAAATACACTATTGAATAAACCCCCCTAAGTAACTTAGGATCATTCCCTGGACCAAGATTGTATATATGATGAGTCAATACATCAAGAACACCTGGTCCAGAGATCTTAAGAAGCTCTGAATACCATTTATCTTCATAGAATCCTCCTGGTGCTAAAACCAATGGTTTGGTTTGAGAATTCTTGTAAATGTTCTTGATTAAATCTTTTAGTATAATCAAGTCTTTAGCGTAAAGCTCTACACTCACACTTGCACCAATCCCACTTCCACTAAGTTCATTACCTAATCAAGAACCAAGAATAAAGGTGATGGTTAAATGTGAAATGGACCAAGAGTAATATAACAATATAGTTCTTGTATATACCAAACTCCCATGAATCTATAGCATAACCCTTAGAGACTGTGTAGTTCATGAGATCTTGAGCATTGATATGATCCCATGTCCCTCCCCATGCATTTCCGGTGAGTTTATTTCTCCCGTATAAGGCGTTCAAACCAAAAGTTATTATAGCTCTGGAGAATAAGAATTATATCATTGAGGATGATTATGCCACGTCAGAATTGGTAGTGAGCATATTGATATGAANGAGAATAAGAATTATATCATTGAGGATGATTATGCCACGTCAGAATTGGTAGTGAGCATATTGATATGAAACATTTAAATGGAGTCTAACAATTTTTGGGATATTTTAAATATCCAACAAAATATGTGTATATACATAAATTTAGTTAATGATTTCAGAGAAAACTATAAAAATTACAAGTTTTTAATTTTTTATATTATATTATTATTATTACAAATTTTTTTCTGAATGCAAAAAATATTTGATAATAATTACACAATACAATTTTTTTCGGATTATGTATGTGCTATTATTATTTTGAATTTTTGTCATATATACTTTTATAATTATACTTTTATACTTACATATCTTTTATGAGTGCAACAATATTTTTGTACGATTGTACCAGACAAATTTTTTAGATTATATCTATTACATTCCCATAAATTTTGAAATAATGCTGGTTTTAAACAATTAAATTTTTTTTAACTTACTTTTGTTAAGAACTAATTTTTTGCTTTTAAAGAACTAGAAAACAAATTATATATTATAGAACTTAATTATTATCTTTCATTTGGGGCTTAAAAATTGTAAGGTTTCTCTGTACCACATAAGATCATACTAAAAGATTAATATCATATATATACTTACCCAGTTGCATTAAAGAAATGGTTAAGTTCGTCCCATCGTTTCATATACAAACATCCACTAGAGAATCCGAACAATCCATCATCAGTTTTGTTGAACTGAGTACATGGAGTCTTCAAGTCTCCTACGTCATAGATCACTTGATCTTGTAATGAACCACCTAGTCTTATCCTCAACGTCCTAAAAGCTACCAAACAAATCCAAACACATCAGCAAAAATAAACCTATAAGCATAGAGAGATAACAACTAACAAACCTTGAATAGCTTTAGCAAGAAGAGGAGATGATAAGTTCTGAAAAAATCATTCAAAAAACATTAATGATTTAATAATCAAAAGCTTTTAAAGTTGGTTTTTATATATACCAAGTTGATAAGAGAAGCGTAACCCCAAGGACACTTATCATAGTTGCATTTTTCAGGTGGCCACCAATCAAGTGTTGCACAGACAAAGTTCTCATCTGTTTCAGCTATTTGATGTGTACTGTCTATAACCATGGTGGTTCGGTTCATGTTGGTAGCGAAAGTAACCGGAAGTAGCACTAGACAACTCAAGAATAAGACTAAGACAAAGTTGAAGCTCATTTTTGGTTTTGGTTTGAGTCTCGTGTTTTGATTGGTTGATATGTTAGAGGATAAAAAAGAAAAGTTAGCTTTATGGAAACTAATATTTATAGCACGAGAAAGAGTTAATTAAGAACTCTTACAAAGTTATAATAAATATCAAATAAGAAAAAAAAAATTTAGGACAGAACAGAACTTAAACTTGCTTGTCGGAACAAGCAAATGATTTATAAAGAAAATATTATATAGATATGTATTTTAAAAAATAATTAATTAAGGCTTGTTCAATGGTATTATTATTAAGGCGATAAGCATGCTATTTTAAAAAATAATAATAATTCAAAAATTTTAAGTGGAAAATTCAACATTTGTTGTTATCAAAAGAAAAGTAAACCTTATTATTATTTTTTGAATTTTGCTACAAAAATTAAATTATTTTGGATTATTTCACAATATTTTTATATAACAATAATAATATTTAAGAAATTGTTTTGTTTTGGTCAAATGTATTATTAGATAATACAATATACTAGTCAAAACATTCTTGTCAGAGACGCATGCGTAAGAGCAATTAGTTGACTTTTCAGTTATTTAAAATATAATCGTTAATATTTTTAAATATTTAATAATGAAATAGTCTTTGAAATTTACGGNAAAAATTAAATTATTTTGGATTATTTCACAATATTTTTATATAACAATAATAATATTTAAGAAATTGTTTTGTTTTGGTCAAATGTATTATTAGATAATACAATATACTAGTCAAAACATTCTTGTCAGAGACGCATGCGTAAGAGCAATTAGTTGACTTTTCAGTTATTTAAAATATAATCGTTAATATTTTTAAATATTTAATAATGAAATAGTCTTTGAAATTTACGGGTCCTTGGAATGGGCCAAAATTATATCTGGGCATTCGGTTTATTCGATGTAAACGATTTAGTTTTTTCAGTTTTTTTATTTTTAAAAATTAGTTTCGAAGTAAAACCGAAAAAAAATCGGTTTGTTCGGTTCGGTTTTAGGTAAAAAAAAAATATTTCTGAATTTAATCCGATTAAACCAAATAAACAGAATAAATTTGAAAATTCATTTTTCAGTTCGGTTTGTTCGGTTTATTCGGTGAAAAATAAACCGAACAAACTGAATAATCCGAACCGAAACATGATTTTTCACTATTATTCGGTTAACCGAATATAAATTCAAACCGAATCAAACCGAAAACCAAACTAAAAATAACAAAATTCCGATCGGTTTTCTCCCATAAAACCGAACAACCCGAAACCGAACCGAATGGCCAGGGCTAGCCAAAATCCAAACCTCAATCTAAGTGACTATGATGGGCACTCAAATATCATTTTAAAGAAAAAACCATGTAACAACTCTTGAATAATACAAAAAAATCAGCATATTATTGATTTATTCTATTTATTTAATGGCCACATTATTTAATTTTTATAATCATTTTCAGATCAAATACATTTGTAGGACTAGTCCATTTGTGTAATTTTCATATTAATGTATTTTCACAAAAAAAAATTAAAAAAATATGAAAAAGTCATAATACAATGGATTTTTTGCACATAAGATATGAATTTATTATTTATTATTTGTTATAAATAATGTACATAATAAGCATGAGATGGTCTTGTGATTAAAATATATAACAAAAGACTTATTCATAATTATGTATACTTACTTTTTATTTATGATTAGTGTTTTTCAAATTTTATTTTATAAATTTGATATAATGATTTTGATTTTACTAACACCGAAAACAAAAGTAACCGATATGAACTTTTCCCGTTCGATATTGTGATTTTTTATATTTTTCATGAACTTGAGCTTCTTTGCTTCTTCTCTTCTCTTCTCTTCGAGTTGTTTCTTAGCTCCATCAGCAATTAATTGGATCCTTGCTAATTTTGACTTATAATGTTTGCTATTTATTTCTCTTCTTTTCTCCAATTCACTCTTCATTATTATCATATACATAACAAAATAATATTATTGATATATTTGAGTATACAAAATAATAATAATTTAATCATTAAATAAAAATAATAACCTTTCTTTTTTCCATTTTTAGTTTAGCTGCTAATTTTCTCTCATTTTCCCAACCCATAATTTCAACTTTCATTTTCTCATACCTTCAATTAGAGTTTATTTTCAATATAATTAATAAATTAATGTTTTTTAAAATAATATAACTAAGTATGAATATGACCTTGATCTAATTTTATTGATCTGAGATGTTTCCCAAGAATCTGCTTTACTTGGCACTGAAGCAATCTCTTGTCTGAAACTCTCATCTAAAGACAAAAGTAAATATTTATAATTATAATCTATGTTTTAGTTCCATTTCGAAAATAATATTACAGAAAATAAATCAAAATTAATATATAAAAATATGATTTAATTTATTTTTTGGTTTATAAATTTATAATTGAATAATAAATTTGTATTATATCATTGTTTAGTAGTAATTACCTCCAATTTTTACTTCTTGAGTAAATGATTTGTTTAATCTCTTAGGTAAAACCATAATTGTGTTCTTGGTTCTTGACTTCTTGGTTTCTTCTCTTATTCTTTTGGCATTTTGTTTATCAGTTTCCTCCATTGATCTAATTACAAATGCAGCAGCTGCTACAGAAA
>KE156535.1:25942-48228 GCA_000411055.1 Leavenworthia alabamica
AGCATTTGCTCCAGCCTCAATAACCTATTCAACCCACAAAAGATTCATAAATCTAGAGACTTCTCAGTCACAGAAATGATTCACAGTAGTAAATGTGATCAAGCTTCACCTTGTATGCATTCTTTGGAGTGACACCACCATCAACTTCAATCCATGGATTTACTCCCTAAACATATATAAGAGAAATGTTTTGAGAAGAGAAGTGGCTAGCATTCAGAGGAAGTTATTGAATTATGATACCTTCTCTGCACACATTTTTCTCAAATCCGAGATTTTCTTTACTTGGCTTTCGATAAAGCTCTGTCCACCAAACCCGGGGTTAACCGACATTATCAAGACCAAATCCACCACTGATTCAAGAAACAAATCATACTCCAATAACAAGAATCTTAATCAACATCTCTTACCAAAGCAAGTGCAGTGTTAGAACAGAAGAAAACTAACCATCTAAGACATATTCTATAGCACTTAACGGTGTTCCAGGGTTTAGGACAACTCCAGCTTTAGCCCCTAAGCTTTTGATCTAAACACAATTGTAACAGTACAAAGTATGATTAACTGTAAAGAATAATACTCCACAAGAAGATATTTCAAAAATTATCAGTACTTGATTAACGGTGCGATGTAAATGGATAGTAGATTGTTGTTCACAATGTACACTGACTATATCTGCACCGGCTTTGATGAAATCCGGTACTCTCTGCTCAGGTTCCACTATCATCTAGTTTTTGAAAGAATCTCTAATATCAGTAATATAACTTAAAACATCAAGAAAGCATATGAAGATAAAGAGAAAGCTTTACAAGATGAACATCCAAAGGAAGATCAGTTACAGGACGCAAAGCATCAACAACGAGAGGACCAATAGTAATGTTAGGAACAAAACGACCATCCATTACATCAACATGAATCCAATCACAACCTGCTAACTCAACTGCTTTCACCTGTACAATAAAAAAAGGTCATTTGAAAGCAAGAAACCTTAGAAGTAACATTGATAAGGAGAGGAATATGAAACCTGTTCGCCTAATTTGGCGAAATTAGCAGAGAGAATTGAAGGAGAAACAATGATATCACTTTTGGAAAACTTATCAACCCTAGATGAGGCCTTGACAATACCATGAATTTTCTTTCTGCAAATTCATATAACAACTGAAGTAACTGATAATAATGTTTCAGTGAAGCATATTAACAAAGACATTATCATTTTAGATAAACCAAAATCTTCTCTATTGATACAAAATCAAGTAATCTTCAAATACCACATAAATCTGATCAAATAAACTTAAAAAATTACCTTGAGAGAGAAAACGAAGTGGGTTTGTAAAGAAGCGACCTTTCAGGTCTAAGTCCGAAGCCATTGACTTGGGTTGTTGATGAACAACACAACGAAGCAGCTGAGCTCGACGACATGCTCGAAATCAGAGATTCAAGCTGGTGGGTAATACTATTCCTCTGCTTCCTTCGTTTCTTCTCAAAAAAAATTAAAGCTTTATTTTCTCCGGGAAAATTAAAAGGGGGAAAAGATGAGAATATCTGAGAATCTGCCACGTGTGATTACAGTCTCGTGTGTAGTTTATTCCTTCTTCGAATGATCCGATTCAGAGCTTATCTCAAATGGTTGGCTATCTATTGCTGACTTGTATCTTTGTGTGAATGATTATACTTTTGCTCAAAATTTTAAAATTATTATTGTTTTATAATTTATTTTTGTCAAATATAAAATTTTATAGAGAAATTTTTTCTTGATTTCCAAAAGTACAAAATTTTTTTTTTTAAATTGTATACAAAAAAATTTAAAATATATATATAATACAGATAAATTAAATTCATTTAATATAAATATTAAAAATAATTTAAATTTATAAATAAGAAACAGATGGGGATACTTTAAAAATATGTTAAAATATTGGAATATAATTGATAACTGTTTGATTTATAATTATTTTTGATATAAATTTTTAAAATAAGTTAAAATACTAGAAATATAATTGAATCAACTGTTTGATTTATAATTATTTCGAATTCTAATATTTATGCTTAACTATCCGATATTTTAATTATATACATGAAACAAGAACAAATATTTAAAAGGATAAAATATCATTTATTCAATAATTATTTAAACCTCATTGCAATTTATTAAACTAGATAAGAAATATAATATAGATGCTTCATGCTTCTAGTGACATAAAGACACCTAAATTATCACTTGAATACTCTGAATCTCTGATCACTTCTTGCTCTGTGCACTGCCATGCAAATTACTAAAGTAACCTTGAGGGTTACTCTCAAAGCTACCTCTTGAGATGTAAGCACTTCCTTTGGATCCTGGTGCTACCATGTAACCTCCTCCTCCTCCTCCACCACCACCACCACTGCTTTTCCCACCTCCACCGTTGCTGCTTCCTTTTCCACTCATTCTTTAGTTGTGATCTTGAACAAGAATATAAAGACTTGAGAGTTAATGAAGAACTGTGACCAAAAAAATAAGCTATTTATAGAGAAAGCCCATTCAAACCATTGGTTTAAAAAATGATGCTTCCCAAAAAATTACCGTAATCTGTGAATTATTTTAACTGATTCAAATTACCTCGTAAAATGAAGGATTAGTAATTACCATCTTACATTCACAAAGTTACCATTTACTCATCAGGTTAAATAAAATATGACAATTACACAATAGCCCTCCGGATTCATCAAGGCTTTTAAAGTAAAGCCCATTAGTATTTGGGCTTAATTATTTATGTACGCTTAAACTAATTCATACACAGTCCATATCTTTGTTTCTAGAACCTTAAGCTAATCACATTAGTTTCATGACGATGATGAAGTAGTTGTAGTTGTTTCTTGATGTACCGGTACATCATCGGTTCTCCTTCTTTTCCGGCATGAATTGACCGGAGCATCATATTTTCCCGCATCTAAAGGAAAGTTAAGAACAGCTTTTCTTCCTTTGAGTTTGAAAGCTGCATAGTCATAAGCTTTTGCAGCATCAATATCATTCTCAAAAGTGCCTAACCAAATCCTAGAACCTTTCTTGGCTGGATCTCGAATCTCTGCTGCGTATTTTCCCCATGGTCTTCTTCTCACACCTCTGTAATGTCTTGTCTTTGATACTGTTGCTGTTGTTGATGATGAGGGTGATGATGATGATTCTATTTGAAGAAACTCTAGGACATAGGAATCTGGATCAAGAACAGGAGAACTAGGTTCCAGTTTAGGAACAGGGTTAAAGGGTTCTAAAGACCATAGACTTGAGACAAAAGCAGAATCAACAAAGACAAAATCTTCAATGAAACCATAAGGGATCATCATGTCTTCAAACAGATGTTTCTGTATAACATTCATATCAGAGCTGTCCTCCATTTTTACTGTACTTTTCTTTTACAGATAAGACAGAAGACGAAGAAGAAGAGAACAAATCTGTAAGAAGATGAAGAAAAGTTTTGATGATTGTGTTGGCTTATATAAAGAAACAGAAACATAAACATGTGTTTGCAAGTCATGTGTAAGCTGTCACAAAGTCTCAATCCATGTCTCTCAGTGGGTCCCACTCTTATCCATTAAACATGTATAGAGACAACTTTAGATATTTTTGTCAAGACTCTTCAACTTGTGCCAACTTGATCTTATTCTATGATGATGACTAATTTCACTACTAAAACAATTCATTTTTTATAAAAAAAATATTTTACAAATTAAAAACGTAAATATCAAATGCAAAGAAAATAAAATTTGATAGAGTTTGTTATGCTACGATATGATTTAAAGCAACTTGATTTTTTTTGTTTCTACTTAATTTATTAGGGCTCCACATATATAAAACCAAACGTTACCCTTTAACTAAAGTTAATTAATTTTATAATAATGTAAGATAATATTAGTTAATACACCTTTATGTATGCATAATCTTAAATAGCATTATCTATTGATTGGTGTATTTCTACTATTGAAATTTTAAAAAATCTAGCTTCTATTGCTATATAATTTTTTTTATTTTTCAGCATATAATTTTAAGAAGTTTTTAACAATATATTGATATAATATATATATCCATATCGGCTATCTTTTTTTGCTGCTCAAAACTATATTATCAGTAATTATCAAAGAGTATATTTCTATTTATATTTCTCTATTATAGTCGGTATTACAATATTAAAAAAGTCAAATGAAATGATTAAAATATGACTCCACCAGAGCCAGAGCTTGAAACTAATGACCTTGTCATGTTCTTTATACGTTCTTGATCAATCCCAAACAATCCTCCAATATTTACAACTCCAGGATTCTGGCTATTGTAAAACGACAAAGCTGTAGCTTGTTCAAAGCCACTACTCAAACAGAAGTGAAGTAATCCTTTGGGAAAGACAAACACATCACCTTTTCTCAGAACTGTCTGAAACATCTTCTCGTTGGTATCTAAAAACCCTACAAACACTACTCCTTTAACAACAAATATCATCTCAGATGACCTAGGATGCGAATGCAATGGCACAGATCCATCTTTTTCAAGATCAGTTCGTGAGACCGAGAGGCCAAGAGTGTTTAAACCTGGAAACTCTAATGCAGTGAGTAATGTGAAGCTAGACTGGAGATAATTATCTGTGTCTCCAGGTACAGTAAGTTTAGTGGACTTGAAATCCTGAGCGTTGATCTCTGTAGGGTTCTTACAAGGATAACCGTTGATGAAAAAGAACCTTTGTTTTCCTGGAGCTGTTGGACATGTGTCTTGCATATTGTCTGAATCTGAAGATACATATAAGAACATTGCATAAAACATAGTCATATAGAGTTTCATCTTTGTTAAATCTTGATGAAGAGTGTACTTAATTAGATATAAATCGAAACTAAAGGATGTGACTTAGAGTTGAGTATACTACTTGAGTAAGATTATGTTCTAAGTTGAAAATTGCTTATAAGTAATGTATTTTGACTTCATTGGCTAATTTTTGATACCTTGAGTGAAAGTATAATAGGTTAAGTTCCGTAGATATAACCAAATCACATAATTCGAAATCGAGCCTGGAAATAATACTGTTTCTTTAGTGTTTGTTTAAATTCAACTTAGTATGAAAAAAATCCCAAAAAAATTGACTTCTCATGCTTATTCTAAGTTTCTAAACCCTAAAGTCTAAGACAATATTTTAATTTTATGTTTCGTGAAAATAAACTATTTTCAGCAAATCTAATACGTGAAGTATGTATTAATGGCATTTACTCGTAATATAATCGAACTATAGGGGTAAATAATGAAAAGTGTATTATCCGCTTCTTTTTTTTGTTGTCATGATGATGTCATTTGTTTATTTTTCTTTCACCTCTTCTCTGCACTATCTTCTTCAGAGCTCTCTCAATCCTCTGAGATCGGTTCGTAAGTCTCTCTCACTCACTTCATTCTCAATTACTCACAATTTCTCATTCTCTTCAGCTCTTTTGTTTCAGTCTCAGCTCTTTCGTTTCTTCTTTCTCCGTCTTCTCCAGATCTAGTTTTGTTTTTCCACATCACGGATAAATCCAGGTATGTTTCATTGGAATTATTGTAGATCTATCTTGTTTGTTGATTCAATTGGATTTATTAGATTCAAACCTGATCTGATTCATTGGCCTGTTGCGATTACGCGTTTAAAATCTTCGTTTTCAATTAGTGAGAATTTATTATTTTATTAGCTTCATTTTGAATGAATTATATTGAATTGATGCATGTGTGAATTAATATTATTTTTTGTATAATTTATTTTTTTAATTAACATACTGATCTCTGAAATTGAAGTATGAATCAATCAATGTACCATGATTTTTTTGGTTGATGTGTAATTTTTTTTTGCCGTTGTTTATGCGTGAAGGTCTTATTAGCCAATCAAGATGGCGTCTGTGACAGCAACTGAGAACCAGTGGTTCAAAGGAAGAGTGAAGGCTGTTACCTCCGGAGACTGTTTGGTGATCACTGCTTTGACCCATAACAGGCCTGGCCCACCACCGGAAAAAACCATCACTCTTTCTTCTCTTATGGCTCCTAAGTTGGTGAGCTTATTGTAAACTCATTCCTTTTCCAATTGAGCTCACTTGAAATTTTTTTGTTAGAATAGGATTTCTCATTTTTTTTTGTGTTGCCTTTGTTTCAGGCTCGTAGGGGAGGTGTAGATGAGCCTTTTGCATGGGAAAGCAGGGAATATTTGAGGAAGCTTTGCATTGGGAAGGTAACTTGAATGTTAGAATGTTTCTTTATATTTAACAGTGAATTATTATTATTTTTTTGAACAGGAGGTTGCTTTCAAAGTTGATTACAAAGTGGAAGCTATTGCTGGAAGAGAATTTGGCTCTGTTTACCTTGGCAATGAAAATCTTGCTAAGCTTGTTGTTCAAAATGGTTGGGCTAAGGTGATGATAACCGTTTTATTTTTACTAGATAGGCTTGTCTCTGGTATGATGCTTACATCAGCTTTCTGTTTTGGTGGATGAATGCCTCTCCTATGGATAGGTCAGAGAGCCAGGTCAGCAGAATCAGGATAAGGTTAGTCCTTACATTTCGGAGCTGTTACAACTTGAAGAGCAGGCTAAGCAGGAAGGTTTTGGTCGTTGGAGCAAGGTTGGTGTCTCTTTTTTCTATTTCTCTGAGTTTGGCTTGTTGAAACATCTTCATTACAAATTGAAAACTTTGTTGGACAGTCTAAGTTGGTAAACCATTTGAAATTATTCTATTTAATGTCTACTCAAAATAAGGGGAGCCAACTAGAAGCTATTTGGGATTCTATTTCTGTGAGATTCTCTCGAGAGTTTAAGAATCAGTATTTTTATTTGATCAGGTTCCTGGTGCTGCTGAGGCATCTATCAGGAATCTTCCTCCTTCTGCTGTTGGGGATTCTGGGAATTTTGATGCCATGGGTCTTTTGGCTGCAAGTAAAGGGAAACCCATGGAAGGTATCGTTGAGCAAGTCCGTGATGGCAGTACCATCAGGGTTTACCTTCTTCCTGAATTTCAATTTGTGCAAGTATTTGTTGCGGGACTCCAGGTGTGTATTCTTGTTTCCTTGTTTTTTTGTGTGATGAGTTGCTATTTTACTTATATGCTGTAAGAGTGCCGTAAATTTTCTATGTAGGCTCCATCAATGGGAAGGAGAACTACACAAGAAGCTATTATTGAGCCGGATGTTACAGAAGCTATGAATGGAGATGCTTCTGCTGAGACACGTGGTCCTCTAACATCAGCTCAGAGACTCGCTGCCTCAGCAGCATCTTCTGTGGAAGTTTCCTCTGATCCGTTTGCGATGGAAGCCAAGTATTTTACTGAGCTCCGTGTTCTTAGTAGAGATGTAAGGAGGTTTTAAAACAAATTAACTCACATGTAAATGTATTTAACATTTTGATGATATAAGTGTAAGTTGGATTGTGCAGGTTCGCATTGTTCTTGAAGGTGTTGACAAATTCAATAATCTGATTGGGTCAGTTTACTATTCTGATGGAGACACAGTAAAGGACTTGGGTTTGGAACTGGTCGAAAATGTATGTGCCTAAATTAAACAGTTATTTTGTTTTCGACATGATACATATTGAATGGCCAATAAAATGTTGGCTTTGAGATGGTGGCATAAAATCACTGAAAATATGATCTCTTGATGCTGTGGGATAAAATTTATGACAGTGGTGCTAATCCTTTTGCTCAGGGTCTTGCTAAGTATGTTGAGTGGAGTGCCAACATGATGGAGGAAGAAGCCAAAAATAAGTTGAAAGCTGCAGAACTTCAATGCAAGAAAAACCGGGTGAAAATGTGGGCAAACTATGTCCCTCCAGCTAGTAACTCTAAGGCAATTCATGACCAGAACTTTACCGGGAAGGTAATAATTTCTTGCACAAATTTCTGGGTAAATAATAGATTGCCTTCCACTCAATTCACCAGTTCTTAGTTCTCACTAGTTTGTACCCTCTTCAGGTTGTGGAAGTTGTGAGTGGGGACTGCTTAGTAGTTGCTAATGATTCTATCCCATTTGGGAGTCCAATGGCAGAGCGCCGAGTCTGTCTTTCAAGTATCAGATCTCCTAAAATGGGCAACCCACGCAGAGAGGAGAAACCTGCCCCTTATGCTCGGGAAGCCAGGGAGTTCCTGAGACAAAGGCTTATCGGAAAGCAGGTATTTTTGAAGTTTTGCCATCTGCCACACAGGAACAAGATCCCTGACTTCCTTTTCCTCCAACACAGGTTAACGTTCAAATGGAATACTCAAGGAAGGTCAGCCCAGGAGATGGTGTTACTACTTCTGGAGCTGGTGATAGAGTCATGGATTTTGGCTCAGTGTTTCTTCCATCTGCTACCAAGAATGATACAGCTGAAGCAGCTGCAGCAACTACTGGAGTGAATATTGGTGAACTCATTATTTCCCGTGGCTTTGGCACTGTGGTTAGACATCGTGACTTTGAAGAGAGGTCAAACCATTACGAGGCACTTCTGGCTGCTGAAGCTCGTGCTATCACTGGGAAGAAAGGAATCCACTCTGCAAAAGATTCTCCAGTCATGCACATTACAGACCTGACAGTGGCCTCAGCCAAGAAGGCTAAAGATTTCCTACCATCCCTGCACAGAAGCACGAAACTATCTGCTGTTGTGGAATATGTCCTGAGCGGACATCGGTTCAAGCTATACATTCCAAAGGAAACATGCAGTATTGCCTTTGCATTCTCTGGTGTCAGATGTCCTGGCCGTGGTGAACCCTATTCAGAAGAAGCTATTGCTTTAATGAGACGTAAGATCATGCAAAGAGAAGTTGAGGTAAACAGAACATATAACACCCAAGTTACATCGCAATTTTTTTCTTTCTTTCTCATTTCGAGTCTTACATAGTCTTTCGTAATCACATAGATCGGAGTTGAAACTGTGGATAGAACTGGCACTTTCTTGGGAACAATGTGGGAGTCAGGGAACAACGCAGCAACATATCTTCTTGAAGCTGGCCTTGCAAAAATGCAGACTAGCTTTGGTGCAGAAAGAATTCACGAATCTCATCTACTTCAATCAGCAGAACAATCTGCTAAGAATCAGAAACTGAAGGTGACACCAATAGATATCTGTTTTTACTAACCGTTCAAAAAACTGAACTTGCTAAACCATATGATGTGATTGATGTCACAGATTTGGGAAAACTATGTTGAAGGAGAGGAAGTTGTAAATGGGAGTGGTCCTAAAGTAGAAACCAGACAGAAGGAAACATTAAAGGTAAATTCGACCATATGATTCTTCTAAGTCATAGTCTCCAATACTAAAACCAACACTTTAATTCACTCTTGATTGCATTCTACTACAGGTAGTTGTTACAGAAGTATTTGAAGGTGGTCGATTCTATGTTCAGACGGTTGGTGATCAAAAAGTAGCTTCGATTCAAAACCAGCTTGCATCTCTGAGTCTTAAAGACGCTCCCATTGTTGGATCGTTTAATCCTAAGAGGGGTGACATCGTCCTTGCACAGTTTAGCCTTGATAACTCATGGAACCGTGCTATGGTAAATTATCAAATTTCTTAATATCATAACCATTCTAGCAGCTAGCAATGGTTGTTTATTGTACGTCTGCTTTGTTTTAAGATTGTTAATGGACCTCGAGGAGCAGTTCAATCTCCAGATGACAAATTCGAAGTGTTCTACATTGATTATGGAAACCAAGAAACAGTTTCATACAGCGCAATTCGCCCAGTTGACTCTTCAGTAACCTCAGCTCCAGGGCTTGCACAGCTCTGTAGACTTGCTTACATAAGAGTTCCAGGACTAGAAGAGGACTTTGGTCCTGAGGCTGGAGAGTATTTGCATTCAGTAACTCTAGGTAGTGGTAAAGAGTTCAGAGCAATTGTAGAAGAAAGAGATACTTCAGGAGGGAAATTGAAAGGTCAAGGAACTGGAACAGAGCTCGTTGTTACTCTCATCGCTGTTGATGATGAGATCTCTGTCAATGCAGCAATGCTTCAGGTCAGTGTCTGTCTCCTTCACCTGTTCTTTAACTCGTCTAAAACTTGTTTTTCTATATTAATGTGGTGTTATGAGGACAGGAAGGAATAGCGAGGATGGAGAAACGTAGGAAATGGGAACCAAAAGATAAGCAAGCTGTTCTTGATGCTCTTGAGAAGTTCCAAGAAGAAGCTCGTAAATCTAGAACCGGAATCTGGCAGTATGGAGACATCCAGTCTGATGATGAGGACAGTGGTCCGGTAAGGAAACCTGGTCGCGGGTAAGTTTTTTTTTTTTACCGACTGGTGAAAACTTTATAGTCCAAAAGGCATCACGAGGAAGAATCAAACTTTTTGTAACGTTTAGAAAAATTCTCATTTTTTTAATTTATCTACAAACTTACAAAAGAATTTTTCTATTTAAGAGCACTAGTAGACGATCTTTTTGTTCTTTATTTTTTGTTTGACATAAATAAGATTATACACAGTAACACATATAAAATAGAGCATAATATTTGTTTGTGATACAGACAAAAAGAAAGTAAACTATAACTAAACGGGCTGAAAATATTTGGGCCAGTGAAAACATCAAGGAACAAAAATCTTACACGTTGACAAAGGTTAGAATCATGCTGTGATGAATGATCGTATCTCTTTAGAAATCCTTTCTAAAAATAAACATCGATCAATTGTTTTATAAAGGAAAAATAAATAGAAACTACAAATTTGGTTTGTCAAGAAATTGTCTCACTTACATATTCATCCCCACCACGCCCCCTGCTTCTACGCCCAAAGACAACAAATCTCAAATTGGTTTAAACCCAAATAACATAATAGGAAGAAACCAAAACCCAAAACTTTTTTGATCTTTCGATAACTTTTCTTACTTCTAAGTCTCACGTCTTGGTTGCCTTTTACGTGGTGCTGCCGCTGTTTCTTCTTCTTTCTTCTCAGTCTCATCTTCACTTTTTGAACTCTCTCCTACTTCTGCTTTCTTCTTTTCCACAGGTGCCGCCGTCGCCTATTACCATATATTTTTCTGTTAGTTTCTCAACAAGCCCAAAAAAGTAATCATTGTTCAAATATTTACCTTTTTGCCACCGAAGATAAGCTTGATGAAAAGCGAGAAGAATACAACCACAATTGAGACAAGTACCCCAATTGTTAAGTTTGGTTGTTGTTCAGCTTTCTCAATTAGTTCCTACACACAAAAAATACACATTTCTCAAAACGTTGATTCATTATCATAACATTCAACATTTATGGTAAATATAACTCAAGAAAAACTTACAGTGATCTTAGTCTTGTAAGCACTTAGGAAAGACAAATCTGCAACCTTGTTCAATAGATCAAATACAATCTTCTGCAACACCATCATACACATAAAGAGAACTTTAAGTATTATATATATATATTTAGTATTTACATAATAAAAGTTTCATTTTTGCAGAAATTATTAATTTACCTGGTAGCTCTTGAGACCCTCTGCAGAGCCAGCAGCTTCTTCTTCAGCCTTTTGTTTTTCTTTCTCAATATCGAATTTAGGTTTCCAAGTAGTTTGCCTGTAAGTCTCTGCGACCTTCTCATCTTTAGCTATCAAGATGTTGTCAAACAAGATACCATCTTGCATTGTCCAAATCTCGATACCAATGGCGGCTATAGGTTCGAAGTCGGGTCTGTCTAGCTCAAAGTAGTCAGGGTTAGGGATATCTTTAGGTTTCCAGATTCCTTTGTAAGCTGGGTTATCAATAAGAGGTGCACTCCATTTACCCTTGTATGAAGGATTCTTCTTCATTGGTCTTTTCCATTCACCACAACCAGGTGCTGCTTCACACTTGGGGTTATCAATCTTTGGAGCTTCCCACATACCATCTTCTTCATCATCCCAATCTTCAGGCTTGGTTGCTTCAGGGTCATCGACTTCCTCAGGCTCATCATCTAACCATCCTTGAGGTTTCTCAGCTTCCTCATCTTCGATCTCCATGGGTGCATCCTCGTCCCAGTCGTCAGGCTTTGCAGCATTAGGATCAGGAATCTTGGCTCTTTCATCCCAGTCTTCTGGTTTCTTGTCTTCAGGGTCAGGTATGGTCTTAGCTGGGATCAATGGAGGTTCAAAGTCTTCACTAGATAATAAATTGGCCTTTTTCTTCTCCTCTCCATCAACCAAGATTCTTACCTCGTTATCAGGTTTCAAGATGGCGGTGTATACATGGGAAAGCTTGTCATAAGGAACAGAAGGAGGGAACTTAAGATGGTGTTCAACGTAGTTACCACTCTTAGGATTCTTGTGTTTCAAGATGAAATGAACTTTGTTAGTAGTTCCACACTTGTCAGGACCAAACATGATAGAGTAAGGGGATTGACTATTGAATCCCTGTGGTGTCCATCCAGCTTCTTGAGGACGGAGGAATTTTAAGTAAGCACCACCACATTCAAGACCTTCCTGGAAACGAGCTTCGTATTGAAGAACAATAGTTCCCTCCTTGAGATTAAGAGGCTCGTCAAGCTCTTTCACAATTCCATACTTACGAGCTTTCTCGCTAACGAGAAGTCCGAAATCATCATGTCCCTCGCTCTTTGCATGCTTCCATACACCTGAAACAGAATAAGTAATGTTAACAAAGAAACTTCTACAAAAAATCAACAGCTCATCATCACTAAAGTATGATGATCAATCTGGATTCCTAAGAAATCAATCTGGATTCAACATTATCCACACGAGCTTATTATGCATAATATAATAATAATTCCAACTATGGAGTATTCAAACTCCATATACAGATGCAGATCACAAGTATGGATTTGAAGATAATATATAGCTTACCTTCGTATTCACCATTCTTCGAAACGATCCAACGGCCATCAAAATCCTCATCGAACGATTCATACAAAACCTAAACATAAACAAGAATTAAACCAAATCAACTTAGTTAAACAAATATTTATATCTTCAGATCTACTAATAATATTCTAAGAACACGAGATAATTTGAAATTTACAGTTTGATCGTCACAGTAGCAAAGCTTCTGGAACGAAACGAAAGCTAAGAGAATCAACAAGCCGGAAAATAGTTGCCGTTCTCTCATCCTCAGAATCCTCAGAATAGATCTAATCGGAGATAAACAGGAGAAGTAGATCGGAAAAATCAGTCGTGAAGGAGAAAAGAGTTTAATGTAACTTACTCTGATTATTAAATATATATCCAATTCTGTAAACCAGGTGAAGAGTCTCATTTTGTTGTTTACACCAATCAAATCACTCGCCACGTGATCTTAACCAATTATAACATGCCACGTCATTCTAAAGCATGCTCTTCTACGTGCACAACTATTACCTGCCATATACGTAGACAGTTTTTAGAGCTAGTTAAACATAGTTATTATTGGATCTGGGCCCATTAAATAATTTAAGACTCTCTTATTTGGACCTAGGCCCATTAAATAATTTATGAATGTGGATTATTAGGACAAAACTTTACTAAACCCTGCCTTCTTAGTAACATTCTTGACTCTTTCCATTACTTCTCTAATCTTAACCACATCTTCCCATCTCTCTGCATTTGAATACATTTCCACCATAACTTTATAAACTCCTCCGTCCTCAGGACTCAACACCTTAACTCGTTCTGCAGCTTTCTCTGCAACTTCTATGTTCCCATGGATTCTACACCCACCCAACAAACCACTCCAAGCTAAGAGTTTCTCTCTGGTTCCTCCATCTTTAGGCATTAGCTCGATCATTTCCGCTGCTTCTTCAATCAACCCTGCTCGTCCAAGCAAATCCGACATACATCCGTAATGTTTCATCTCTCTATCAACACCATACAAAGACCACATTTCGTTGAAAAGTTTCTTAGCTTCATCAACTAGACCAGAATGACTACAACCAACTAAAACGCTTATGAAGCTAACTCCATCTGGTTTGATTCCTGAGCTTACCATCTTATGGAAGTAATCAACTGTTAGCTTGCCGTAACCGTGCATGGCAAGACCAGTGATCATTGCATTCCATGTGAATAAAGTTTTATCTGAACATAAGCTAAAGATCTCTAATGCTGTATGAATAAAACCACACTTTGCATAGAAATCAACCAATCCAGTAGCTAAGAACGAATCTATGAAAAGTCTGTTCCTTTTCGTGTAATCATGAATAGCTTTCCCTTTTTCTAAATCTCCTGATTGTGCACAAGCTGAAAGAGTTGAAACAATGGCCACATTATCTGGTTTTAAACCTAAACCAATCATTTCATCAAAGAGGCTGATTGCTTCTCTGTACTGATTCATCTGAGCATACCCAGCAATGAGACTATTCCAAGAAACCAAATCACGAAATGGCATTGAATCAAACAACTCTCTTGCACGAACTATCTCACGTGCCTTCACTAACCCATCAATCAACACATTGTACGTAACAATATCTCTTTGAGGACTTTCGTCGAACACTTGCAAGGCACTATTGATTGGAGCAATCAATGAGTAAACCCGAATCAGAGTATTCAAAGTAAACAAATCAGACAACAACCCAAATCTCAAAGCTTGACAATGCAACGTCTTGACTAACGTAAGAGTACTACCATGATTCTTCTTTGCTGCTACACAAGCTTTGAATACGAAGGGGAAAGTGTAGAAATCAGGAGGAACAGAGCAACGTCTCATCTCAATGAAGAAACTTTGAGAAAACAAAGACGGTTCATGAAGAGTATAAACTCTAATGATCGTATTGAAGCAAAACGTTGATGGGTTTGTGATGAATTTGAAAAGTGAATTAGCGTAACTCACGATCACATTCGACGTTGATGAAGTTGGTGCTATAGAAGTGATAGCAAAGAGGACATCGGTGGAAACAGAGTTCTGACTGAAATTATTTGAGATTCGACCAGAAGTGATGAATTGTGCATGAAACTGATGTAGATGTCTTAGGGTTGTACACAACTTCAAGAGGTTTTCGACTTTTTGATTACTTGAATTTATCATTCAGTTCACCAAAGAGCAGCTTCACCAGATTCTTTGGACATCTGTTACTGTTAGAATCCTAGGGCTTAGCATTGGACTTGAATGCAAAGCTTTGTTTTTATAGGGAAATTTCTAATTTTAGAGACGATTGAAGAACAAACACTGCATACGATCTAAGAAAATTTGTGCAAAAGAAGAATCAATGAGATATTTTATTTGGAGAAAATATATTTTTAAGTTTCTGTTAATAAATATGATTTTGTAATTTTGATGGTTAATTATATTTTTATGTTTTGTAATTTTGATGGTTAATTGTATTTTTACGTATGTTTTGTGGAAAATATGATTATGTCATTATATTTTTGTGTTGAAAAATATATTTTGATGCTTTTGGTGAAAAATATGTTTTGATATGTTTATGAGTTGTTGGTAAAAAATATGTTTTTGAGATTTTAACGTTAAATTGTGTATATAAATTTTTTTTAAAAATATATGTTTTTACGTTTTTAACAACAGATAAATTTTTACACTTTTGCAAAATATTTTATTTTTACGATTTTGACAATAAATTATATTTCTATATTTTTGATAAAAAAATAAATGCATATTTATTAATATGTTTTAGTGAAAAAAAAAGTGTTTTTCCATTTTCACATTTTTAGTCTGCACAAAAACTACTTTACCATGAAAATTTCTGCTAAAGAAGAATCAATCAGATATTTTCTCTGTATCTCTGTGAACACAACATTAGGTTACTGAGTCTTTAATCAAGGGATAGATTTTTCTTCATAGCTTCATAAACAAGATATGAAATACTTGCAGAAGGAATAACTTTAAAAAGGTTTGGAAAAATTCCTCTGTAAAAACCTCTTACACCTTCACCTTTAAGTGTTTTCATAAACTCTTGACTCATTGTAGTGTTTGAACTATCAGCTTGCATTCTAATGATAAAAATGAATACTCAGTTAAAATAAAAAACTATAGTTTCAGAAGTCATAGATTTTGAGTTTGTTACCTTGTTCTTATGACCTGTAATGGGTAAACACATGATGCTCCAAGAGCTCCAGATGTCATTCCACATCCAAGTTGTATAAGAGGACCTGGCTCTGTCACAGATTTAACTGTTAAGAATCATGTAAAAGATTAAAGAATCTACAAAGCTAGCTTTGATTAGTGATCTAACCATAACCAGTGTCATGAAGAACATAAGTCCTAGAAAAGTCTTTAAGAGTTTCATAAGCAGCAAGATCAATTCCTGCATAAGGTATAATCCCAAGTAAAGAAGGATAAAGACCCTTATAAAAAGCTCTTGTTCCTTCTTGAATCCAAATCTCTTTTGTGAGTTTCCATAGATTTGGTTTCTTCCCAACTTCACTAACACAAGTCTGTAACCTAGTCTTCACAAGATCCATAGGATAAATAGCTGTTTGAGCCACTGCACCAGCCATACCACCAGCTAAAAATCTCCCACTTGTACCAATGTCACCATCACTTCCACCAATGATTGGTTTCAACATTTCATAAGCTGCAAACTTTATAGCGCTTTCAGGAGCCACTTTAGTTACATTTAAACCATTACCTCTGAAGAAACCTAACAACTTATCATCTCTCCATATCTTCTTTATGGTCGGGAAAATCCCGGATTTTGTTCTTTGAACTTGTAAAACAACTTTTAAACGATCTAGTGGTGCGGTTGCTGTTCTTGAAACAGCACCCGNTTTACTAATACCCTCTGGTATAACAACTTGATCTCCTATATCTATTAAACACACTCTTTCCCAGTGATGATAGATGTTCTCTATTGTAGATTCATGAGGATGTAGTAATAGAAAATCTCTCCACTCTTCAAAAGTTATAATTCCATTGTTATCTTTATCAACATGATCCATAAAAGAAGCAAGTTCCTTATCATTAATTTCAATGCCTACAAGAACATAACACACATTTGAATTGTTAATATGCTAAATCTACTAATAAAAAGTTTATGTTTTTCAATGGATCAACTAAGGATTAACACACATTTCAATGTTCCTGAGGCACAAATCTAGCTAATAGAGTGATTAAACTGTTATATAGAGAGACTCATGTAAAAGTAAACATAGACATTTTAACAATGAACAGAGTTATTTCAAAACAAATAGCTCTCAGAGTTTTAAAGCAATTATAAAAAATACATTAAAGAACCAATATTGAATAAGCTGATCAATCTAACAGTAACTAGGAAATGAATCAAAATCCAGATCCATAAACACATAAAAGTTGACTCTTTTACTTATATGGAAGATAGTTGTAAAGGAGTAATAAAACAGAGTATGGAATAAGAAATAACAAACCAGCCTTATTAAGAGCAACCCAGAGCTCTTCTGGGCTAATGTCACCATTGTGTTCAACATCAATAGCCTGGAAAATCATGTACAGTTCAAGCTCCTTAGCATCCATGTAACGACGAAACTCTTCATAATCAACGTGCCCATCTCGATTGGAGTCACAGACTTTACGCAAATCAGTAGCGTACTTGTACTTGGTAGGAATACGAAGCGAAGATAAACCTTTCTCGATCTGAGTATCATCTAAGAACCCTAAATTTGAATTATCAAAGAATTCGAATAAACTACGAATCCTGATCTCTCTCTCCTCCTTGGTCTCACGTAATGACACTAACACGTCCTCCATTGTTGCTTCTTTAGGCTTCTTAATCGTATTTTGCTTAGTTTTCTCTGCCTCCATTGCTGATTGAAGAGCAATGCAGAAACCAAACCCAGATGAGAAAAATTCTAAAAACTTTGGATGATTGATTCTAAGGTCCCTTCATTCCTAACAGCATCCAAAATCAAACTCACTGCATCACTGAGACACAAATTTATCTCTGAAATCCATTTGGAGACGATAACAATAATTGTGAGAGAGAGAGAAGTGAGATCACCACTGATTTGAGTTTCGATCACGTTTTATTGTACAGACTTGGCCGGTATATCAAAAATATCTGCGTCTCCATTATTTTGCCTGGACCACTTCTATTATCTCCACGTGTACAATAAAAACACCAGTCAAAATAATAGACCGGTTTAGTTTTATTAAATCACAAAAACGACTCGATTTAACCCGGTTTAGCTGATGTGTAAGCTTAGTCGTAACAGCGACAACGATGCAGCTGAGACCTAGTTTGACTTAGCTTGGTTCTTTCTCAAGAGGCAAAATGCTTTGTTTTTTCAATAAAAATATATTTATTTTAAGTAAAATTAACAATAGATAATAATCAGTGTCCGACCTTAGCTCAGGTGGTAGAGCGGAAGACTGTAGTCTTAGCAGACAATCTTTAGGTCGCTGGTTCGATTCCGGCAGGTCGGATTTTTTTCAACTTTATTTTCCCCCCCCCCATAACATTTAAACGGTGTCGTTTAGTTTAGTTCGATCCATTTAAGCCTCAAATAACCTCCAAGCCCATTTATATAATGGGCCCAAAGTGTAATTTTATTTTTATAAGCCTAATTAATTTGTTTGTTTTTTATCTAATACATTTGTTTATCCGGTAAAAAAAAAAGTTACTTCATGGCTTTGTTAGGTCAATCTGAATTTTTTTTTATAAATATAAAATTAATATTGGTAAATATAGGTTATTAGTAAACTAGTAATAGGGGCTTTAAGGATTCTAAAACTCCAACAGTTAAATAACAGTAGTAACAACAGTATTGAAGTCGCAACTCGTAATGATGAAGATGATGATATATATTAATAATAATGTTATTATAGATTAATATAAAAATAAATTGGAAAAGAGATAAAGGACAAATTAAAAAAGTAAGAGGAAACTGAGGGACTGAGACGGATACAGTGAAAATAAAAACAGACTTAAGCATTGAGAAGGGCAGCTTCTCAGAACTTGGATTTGACCTGTCGTTTCCTCATTGGCTAGCTTTCTAACACTAAAAGGTTTTTTATTTGATCAATTCTAATTTAATTTTTTTTTTCAAATAATTTTTTATTTATTTATGGTGTGGTCACTGCTTATTGACCAAGTTGCTTAACTGTTGTCCAATCCTATTTTGAGTCCTAAATTATATATAATGATGGTGATTTTGATTTATGCTGATAGACTTGAACAATATAATAAATAATCCAAGTAATTTTTTTCTTGATTTTAAAATTTTTATTGACAATTTTGTGGGACTAGAATAGCCTGGACAAACGGATTGGATTGTTCGGATTGGATCGGCAAAATCCGAAATAGATTAATCGGATATATGTGAATAAATTGATCAGTACAACTTTATTTCTAATTAGGATTTCAGATCGGATCGGATCGGTTTAAAACAATCAATTTATTTGGTTTATTCGGGTTGTTCGGATTATTCGGATTAAATTTTTATTTTTAAGATAAAATTATATAATTTTAATAGAATAAATCGATTAAATAAAAATTTTGATCCGATTAATCCGAATTTTTTTTGCATTGATCCGAACCGATTAATTTGAGATTTTTTTCGGTTTATTCTTTGAATTTTAAAATTTCTAAACAAACTGATTACCGAATAATCTGATTCATTTAGTTCGATTAATGGTAATGCTCACGTCTAGATCAGACCAACCAACACATCCTGACCCTTATCCATTTGAAGTTTTTAAAGTTTTATTAATTTTAGATTCTGATCTCTTAAATAAAAATAAACTAAATTTTGTTTATTGTAAAAAAATACATTTATATTTTATAATATATGTAGTTTTAAATTTTCTTGTACTTACTAAAATTATGTTAATTCTCTATTTTATCATTTATTAATCTATTAGTTAAAAAAATTTGATTAGTCATTACATAAAATTAATAAGATTATTTTGTTACAGTACTGCCAACAATTCATTTATAATATTTTCCATTGTTATATAACAACAATTTTGTTGAAGGAGAAAATTTTAAAACAAATATGAGTTTAAACCAAAAAATTACAAATATGAAAGGATCAACACAGTAAAAACTCTAATCATTTTAAATGCTTACGTGTCAAATTAGACACGGTCATAATCAGAATAGTGAAAAAAATGTCTACGAAAGAAAAAGTTTGACTTGTTTATTCACAACTGTCATTTTCCCATTAAGACACATATTTATTTATTTATATTACATTAAATAAATACATATATGCTTTATTGCAAAAATAAGGATATAAAAAAAAAGAATATACAAAAACCTAGTATTTATTTTACTGTTGTATATATAGAAGTTGCTCGAGTGGTCATTTTTACAATAAAGAAAGAGAAAGAGACTATGGATCCTGAAGGTTTCACTAATGGTTTATTCCGATGGAATCCAACGAGAGCAACGGTTCAATCACTACCTCTTGTTCCTCCTCCACCGCAGCAACAACCAGCAACAACACAAACGGCGGCTTTTGGTATGCGACTTGGTGGTTTAGAAGGATTGTTCGGTGCTTACGGGATACGTTTTTACACGACGGCGAAGATAGCGGAGTTAGGGTTTACGGCGAGTACGCTTGTGGGTATGAGAGACGAGGAGCTTGAGGAGATGATGAATAGTCTCTCTCATATCTTTCGATGGGAGCTTCTTGTAGGTGAGAGGTATGGTATCAAAGCTGCGGTTAGAGCTGAACGGAGACGATTACAAGAAGAAGAGGAGGAGGAGTCGTCAAGACGGCATCATTTGCTACTCTCCGCCGCTGGTGATTCCGGTACTCATCATGCTCTTGATGCTCTCTCTCAAGAAGGTATATAAACAAAATTACGTCACATGTTATATATATCTGACATAACATGGGATATCTCTACACTCGAGTCTAACGTGGTATACACATATGACATATCTAAGAAAAAGAATGTATATAATGTGTATAGACTATAGAGTATACAGTTGTAGTATGGTTTGATTAGTTAGACCTAGTGCAAGAAGTACGAGGATTAGTATCATGTATTAAATTCATAGAGTATAGTTTTTTATGTGAATAAAAATTGTGTTTATGTAGATGATTGGACAGGCTTATCAGAAGAGCCAGTGCAGCAACAAGATCATCAGATTGATGCGGTGGGGAATAACAATGGTTATTGGGAAGTTGGTAAAGGAAAGATGAAGAAGCAACAACAAAGAAGGAGAATGAAACCAATAGAACCCGATGATGATGTTAACGAAGGTGACGATAAAGACAGGATGGATAACGGTAACGGAGGTGGAGGTAGTGGGTTGGGGATAGAGAGACAGAGGGAGCATCCGTTTATTGTAACGGAGCCTGGGGAAGTGGCACGTGGCAAAAAGAACGGTTTAGATTATTTGTTCCATTTATACGAACAATGTCGTGAGTTTCTTCTTCAAGTTCAGACAATTGCTAAAGACCGCGGCGAGAAGTGTCCTACTAAGGTATCTTTTAAGATTTAATCTTAGCCGTTCGTTTATATTTTAAGACAAAACATAAAATATTGTCGGAATTTATGAAACTATAGTCATAATCATATACAGCTGTTTCAAAAGTAAATTTCAATAATATTTTTTTAATTATTTGCTATGTCTGGCTAATATTTATAGGTTCAGAATAAATAATATGTAGTTAGATTTCAATTTGAATCTGACAGTGAATCGTACGACGACGTGTCGAGTTAGGGAAAAGACACAGTTGTTATTTTGTTTTTGGCTAAAACGACATGAGATAGTTAGATTCGGTATTCAAAATCTTTTCAGACACATTTATATACACAAAAATATTAATAATTTATAATAATATTTATTCTGTATATCTAATATTTATATATAAATAATTTAGAAACAAGCTATTGCTCAGTGGATAATAAAGTGTCTTCTCTTTCGTCTAGTGATGATAGTACATAATCCATGAGCTCTGTGCCATTGCTTGTGCAGAGGGCACGTTATTAAAAACTGAGGTTACAGAATGCATAACAAATAATTCTATTTTTAATTGTCTTCTTTCTATATTTGTTATTATCAATACTTTGTGTTATTCTTGTCATTAATATTTAATTTATGAAATATTACAGTTAAAAATTGTTTTATTTATATGTTGTGTATAATTTGTAAATAGGTAACGAACCAAGTGTTTAGGTACGCGAAGAAATCAGGAGCTAGTTACATAAACAAGCCCAAGATGCGACACTACGTTCATTGTTACGCTCTTCACTGCTTAGACGAAGAAGCCTCGAACGGTCTTAGAAGAGCGTTCAAGGAACGCGGTGAAAACGTTGGCTCGTGGCGTCAGGCTTGTTATAAACCACTTGTGAACATTGCTTGTCGTCATGGCTGGGATATAGATGTTGTCTTTAATGCTCATCCTCGTCTCTCTATTTGGTATGTTCCGACCAAGCTACGTCAGCTTTGTCATTTGGAGAGGAACAATGCGGTTGGTGGTATTAGCTGTACGGGTTCGTCAGCGTCTGGACGCGGTGGATGTGATG
>KE156535.1:64697-96898 GCA_000411055.1 Leavenworthia alabamica
TAGACTACTGAGTAATCAGACTTCTTTTATAAATCCGATTTAATAATTGTTTTTCGAATCCGCGACTTGTGTCTCACTTGTTGGAGATAGAAGTGCGTGATGACGTGGCATATTGGCATAAAGACCAAACACCAGAATTTAGTTGTTTTTTTTTTCACTTTAAAATTTTAAATTTTATTAGTAATTTAAGATTAATGAAGTATAATTTCTATTAACATCCAATTAAACTGAAACTATGTTCCAGTTTTAATTATTATTGTTTATGAAAATAATAGTACTAATATTTAATTAATTAAGGTAAAGAGAGTAGAGGTTTGTCTGTAGGTTAGGGTTCAAAGAAGGATTAGGAGAAAGGAAGCATGAAGGTCTGACCTATGTTTTTGTATTAGTGCTCCTTAATCTGGTGACACGTGTAGGTCCCATGTATAATCACTTCACATTATTTATTTTAATCATAAATAAATCCTCCTATTAATCCCTTTTTTTTTAACTTGAAAAACAACAATAAAAATAAAACACGTTTTGCACGTTTTCCATGAACCCTATTTCTTTATTTTGTTCACATCATGAACCAATATCAAGAATACAAAAAAGGTATACTTAAATTTAAAAAAAAAAACCGGTTATAGTTATAACCGGAAATAACCGGTATGAAATGGGAGTGATAACCGGTGAATGTCAGTAATACCGTATTGGTTAGAAAGTTCACCGGGGTTGAAATGATTGAAGCTGAGTTTTTGACTATTCTGGTTATGCCATTGGTCGCTTCAGACTCAGATAAACAAAATAAAAGGAGAAAAAATAGAAACTAAGAGAGAAGAAGAAATTTTGCTTGTCGTCGTTGTTTTCAAGCGTCTGTGACTCTGATAAAGCTTATAAAAGTGAAGGAAGAAGGCGAGAGAAAGAGAGAGCTCGGAGACAAAATTAAGGTGAAATTGGTGGTTTCTCGTTATACTTCTAGGGTTTTATGATTTTATCTTATCTGAGTAATGTAAATGAGCTAAACAAGTGTTGATTGTGTTTGTTAGATAGATAAAGACAAAGCAAGGAATCAAGTGAGCTTCGAGATAAGAGAAGAAGTGGATTTGAAGATTTCTAGTGGATTTGTTTGCTTAGAGTCTTATTTGATATCAGATGAAACAGATCTGAGCTTATGGCGAGTTCTGAGGTTTTAATGAAAGGAAATCGTGGAGGAGAGATATTTTCCTCCTCCTCTAGTTATAGTAATCCAAAGGAGACTAGAAATGTCTCCGTCTCCGACGAGGGGCAAATAAGTCATTCTAACCGATCTGTTGTAGCTGGTAAGTAAACGTTTCTCAGTTGTTTTTTTTTTAGTTATAGAATGAGTAGTTGATTTCTTCTACCTTTTCGTCTTCTTCTTCTTCATAGTCGACCCTGAGACTGCTCTTTACAGAGCGCTGTGGCACGCTTGTGCTGGTCCACTTGTAACAGTTCCTCGACAAGATGACCGAGTTTTCTATTTCCCTCAAGGACACATCGAGCAGGTGCTATTTTCATTTCTCAGTTCCTACCTTTTTTTTTGTTTATAACCTTTTGAGTTTTCTCTTTATTGTTTCTTATCTTCTGAGATATTTGCTAATAAATTGTCTGTGGTTTGATTTCAGGTGGAGGCGTCGACGAATCAGGCGGCTGAACAGCAGATGCCTTTATATGATCTTCCATCGAAGCTTCTTTGTCGAGTTATTAATGACAATTTAAAGGTTGGGTTCTCTTTCACTTCATTTGAATAGTTTGGTTTCTTGAGTCTTGAATTATCTGCTAACAAAGAGATCTGTCTTTGATTTTACTGGCAGAGACAGATACAGACGAAGTTTATGCTCAGATTACTCTTCTTCCTGAGGCTAATGTACGTTGTGTTTTTTTTTTTAAATGGTTCTGAGGGGTTGTAAGATGATGTTATGTGCAGATACTCAAATTTATATGTATTTTTTGTTGAGTTTATTCAGCAAGATGAGGATACAGTCGAGAAAGTAGCGCCTCCTCCTCCACCCCCAAGGCTCCAGGTTCACTCCTTCTGCAAGACCTTGACTGCATCTGACACAAGTACACATGGTGGATTTTCTGTTCTCAGACGCCATGCCGATGAATGTTTACCACCTCTGGTTGGTGTTTTAATTTGCTTCTTATATGATATTTTATTATATGTCCTTTGGTTTATTTTCCTGAATCTTGTTTTTAAATGGCCTTCAATTCATTGTTTTTGTTTCTTATCTCAGGATATGTCTCGACAACCTCCTACTCAGGAGTTAGTTGCAAAGGATTTGCATACAAATGAGTGGCGATTCAGACATATCTTCCGAGGTATTTAAAAATTTGGATGAATGTATTACTAGCATCCTCTTTTATATTCTGTTCCCTGAGTTTTTGGGTCATCGAACTCATGGTGTTATTGATGATGTTTTACTAGGTCAACCACGGAGGCATTTGCTTCAAAGTGGATGGAGCGTGTTTGTTAGCTCCAAGAGGCTGGTTGCAGGCGATACATTTATTTTTCTAAGGTTTGTCTATTTTTTAAGTTCATGAATCTTTTGAGCTGTATCTGTTAGTTTCTTTGATTCGAAATATCTAATTCTTCTACAGGGGCGAGAATGGAGAATTACGTGTGGGTGTAAGGCGTGCAATGCGGCAACAGGAAAACATGCCATCTTCTGTTATATCGAGTCACAGCATGCATCTCGGAGTGCTGGCTACAGCATGGCACGCGATTTCAACGGGGACTATGTTTACAGTCTACTACAAACCGAGGTTTGTCTTGGTTTTAGCTCAGAAAACACCTTTTGGTTCTTGAGCTCTTTGCTGTTTGTCTCTGTTTGTCAGATGCCTGACAGTTTTAATCTACTAAATATTCATGTGTTGTTTTGTTGGTGGCAGGACAAGCCCATCTGAGTTCATTGTTCCGTTTGATCAGTATATGGAGTCTGTGAAGAATAACTACTCCATAGGCATGAGATTTAAAATGAGATTTGAAGGCGAAGAGGCTCCTGAGCAGAGGTAAAAACCATCTCCTTTTCAAATAGACTATACAAGGTTCGTTGGTACCATGTATAATTTTCAGATATTTTACTTTCCATCTTTTCCCCATGGATGACAACCTCACAGAATGTATTGATTTCTATTAGGTTTACTGGCACAATTGTTGGGATTGAAGACTCTGACCCCACTAGGTGGCTTAAATCAAAGTGGAGATCCCTCAAGGTATGACCTTGTTTTCCTTGGGAGGATCAAGACTATTGTTAGAGAATGAAAGCTGAATGTTCAATTGTCTTTCAGGTGAGGTGGGATGAGACTTCTAGTATTCCTCGACCTGATAGAGTTTCTCCGTGGAAGATAGAGCCTGCTGTTGCTCCCCCTGCATTGAGTTCTGTTCCCATGTCTAGGCCTAAGAGGCCCAGATCTAATATAGCACCTTCAACTCCTGACTCTTCAATGCTCACAAGAGAAGGTAACGTCTCTCCATTCCCCTGTAATGTATAAAGTAATGAGTCTGTCAACTAATTTGAGCTTGTCACAATTGGGAGGCTAATTCGTTGTACACGAAACAGGTGCATCTAAAGCAAACATGGAAACTTTACCTGCAAGTGGACTTTCAAGGGTCTTGCAAGGTCAAGAATACTCGACCTTGAGAACGAAAAATTCTGAGATTGTAGAGTGTGATGTTCCTGAAAACTCTGTTGTGTGGCAATCCTCAGCAGATGATGATAAGGTTGATGTGGTTTCACCTTCTAAAATATATGGATCTGAGAAATGGATATGCTCAGCCAGGCAGGAATCTACTTACACAGATTTACTTTCGGGATTTGGTGCTAACATGGATTCATCCCATGGTCATAGGATTCCCTTTTATGACCATTCTTCATCACCTTCCATGCCTGCGAAGAAATTGCTGAGTGATTCGGATTGTATGTTTGATTATTTTGCTAACCAGTGGCAGATGTTGAACTCTGGTCTTTCGCTGAAGTTGCATGAATCTCCCAAGGTACCTGCAGCATCTGATGCCTCTTTCCTAGGGCGAGGCAATGGTAATTATGGTGAATACCCAGTGCTTCATGGTCTGATGACCGAGAATGCTGATGTGAACTGGCCAATACGTCCACGTGCATTGAATTGTTTTGAGGAAATTGTTAATGCTCAGGCTAGGGAGCAAGTGACACAGCGACCAGTGATGCTACAAGAGGAGACACCAAAGTCTGGAGAAGGGAACTGTAGACTTTTTGGCATTCCTCTTGTCAACAACATGAATGGTACAGATTCAACCATGTCTCGGAGAACCAACGCGAACGATACTGCTGGCCTAACACGGATAGCATCTCCAAAGGTTCAGGATCTTTCCGATCAGTCAAATGGTTCAAAATCGACAAACGATCACCATGAACAGAGAAGACCATTCCAGACTAATCATCCCCATCCAAACAACACACATACTAAAACCAACTTAAATAGGAGCTGCACAAAGGTGATTTTTAGCTGTTATCTAGCACATATAGTAATCCTAATCATTTTTGACTAACACTACAGATTTTTCATTGGTGCTTTAAGGTTCACAAGCAGGGGATTGCACTCGGCAGGTCAGTAGATCTTTCGAAATTCCAAAACTATGAGGAGTTAATCGCTGAGCTTGATAAATTGTTCGGGTTCAATGGAGAGTTAATGGCTCCTAAGAAAGATTGGTTAATAGTTTACACAGATGATGAAAATGATATGATGCTTGTTGGAGATGATCCTTGGCAGTAAGATTTTGCAGTTTTTCAATATTCATTACCTCAATATGTATCTGTCTTTTGTGTATTATTAAACATTGACACAAATGATCTTTGATAGAGAGTTCTATTGCATGGTTCGTAAAATCTTCATATACACGAAAGAAGAAGTGAGGAAGATGAACCCAGGGACTCTTAGCTGTAGGAGCGATGAAGAAGCATTTGTTGGGGAAGGATCAGATGCAAAGGACGCCAAGTGTGCATCGAATCCTTCTTTCTCTAGCGCCGGAAACTCTTAAACAAAAAAAAACAACTCTTTTGCTTTAAGCTGAGGTATGTAAATCTTATTTGAAGTATGAGCTGCAGAGACACAAGTCACAACCAAGTTTATATCATTACATAAGAGAGTGATGTTTGGTCTTTTTTGTAATGCCAGGTAAATGTGGAGAGCAATGGATTTTTGAAGATGTGCATTTTTGAATTATTTTGCTGGCCAGTTAGATTATTAGCATCTTTAGCCACCCTAATTAACTAATAATATTCAATATATATTATTATATTATAAATTAAACAAAAAATGGTTACAGGTATAGTAGTATATAGGAAAGGCTTATTTATAGTTACAGGTATATTTTATTGTTTATACGAAGAAAAACAGTTATGTAGCCACAGTTTTACAATTTTACGAACTCCTATTTTGAATTTGTAATGAACCGGTTAACCGGTTTGGGTATAAAATAAAATAAATTGAGTTATAACACTGGTTAAACCCTAAACCTTTTCGTGATTTGACAGAGTCGTTCTGCGCCGTGTTCTCTTCTCTTCTCTCTCAAAACACGTCGGTCCTCTTCGATTAGTCCTCTCTACAATCTCGTGCTTACGCCTTTTTCAGCTTTTTATCGCTTCAAGGTTTGTATTCAATAAAAGACTTAGTGATTCAAAAATCTAATTATTCGATTCAGGCTAGATCTGAACTTAGATTTAAGCTATGGAAATCTAAGATAAACCCTAATTTATGGTATCTGAGCTATATAATCTTCATCGCATACTGTTTAAACCCATCACTTTCTCTTTATATTTTCAGGTAAAAGTATGGAGCTTTCTGATCTAAACAATGGCAAAACAAACAAACCAAAACAACCTCCTAAACGTTTCATCAAAAACCAAATCCCTGAATCAATCCTTACTGATCCATCTCTTAACGCTGCAATCTCAATCCTACCTTCAATTTACCAATTTGAAGTTCACAAATGCGTTTGGAGAATCAAATCATCAAACGCTAAACGCATTGCGTTGCAGCTTCCAGAAGGTCTTCTTATGTATGCTCTTACACTCTCTGATATCTTCACTTCTTTTGCTGGAGCTTCTCATTGTTTTGTTCTTGGTGATGTTACCTATGGAGCTTGTTGTGTTGATGATTTCTCAGCTTGTGCTCTTGGTGCTGACTTACTTATTCACTATGGTCATAGTTGTCTTGTTCCTATTGACTCTACAAAAATACCTTGTCTTTATGTCTTTGTTGAGATCCAGATTGATGTCAATTGTCTATTGGAGACTATCCATCTGAATCTCTCGAATGATGCTAAAAACATCATTCTTGCTGGTACGATTCAGTTTACTTCGGCGATTAGAGCTGTTAAACCAGAGTTAGAGAAGCAAGGGTTCAATGTTTTGATCCCTCAGTCAAAGCCTTTATCGGCTGGTGAAGTATTAGGTTGTACAGCACCCAAGATTTCCATGGTTGGGGATCGTAAAGACGCTGTTTTGGTATTTGTAGCTGATGGTAGGTTTCATCTTGAAGCATTCATGATAGCTAATCCAAAGATTAAGGCGTTTAGATACGATCCCTATCTTGGTAAGCTATTTTTAGAAGAGTATGATCACAAGGGAATGAGAGAGACAAGAAGAAGAGCAATTACACGAGCCAAGGATGCAAAAACTTGGGGGATTGTGTTGGGGACACTAGGAAGGCAAGGGAATCCGAAGATTCTCGAGAGGTTAGAAAAGAAAATGAATGAGAAAGGTATAGATAGCACCATTGTTTTAATGTCGGAACTTAGTCCTACAAGAGTGTCATTGTTTGAAGACTCGGTTCATGCTTGGGTTCAAATAGCATGCCCAAGACTTTCTATTGATTGGGGTGAAGCCTTCCTTAAGCCGCTTCTGACAACTTTTGAAGCTGAGATTGCTTTAGGATTCATTCCTGGTTGGTGGGAGATCAATGATTCTTTATCTAGCAGCTGTTGTAAAGAGGAGAAAGAAACAAGCTGTGCTTGTAAAGATGAAACAGTAGAAGAAGAAGATGAAGGGTTACTCAATGGAGACTATCCAATGGATTACTATGCACAAGAAGGTGGAGAATGGAACTCATCATATCTCAAGAAGTCTTCTCGTCCTATTCGAAGAAACCCTTTACCTTCTTCTATAGTTTAGAATGCTCTGTGTGATGAGTAAACTTCACAGCAGATGAATTTTTGATGACAAAAGTGTATGTTATTCAAAATGGTTTATTTAAAAACAATCTTCTCTATTCACTAATGCCTTCAGCTTTTTTTTTTGCAGAAAACCTTTTTTATTCTCATAATTATTAAAGCTTTTATTTATTACAGTAGTAAATAAATTCCCCATGCAAACCAAAACGTAGAAAGAAACATGAAATATAATATTTCTTATTATTCTTTAGTTTCTCCATCTCCATTTATGACCAACCATTAGCTTAACTAATCAGTTATACCTGCACAACACACAAACATACGAATATACAATTACATAATTTTGCATGAGAATTTATTTTCATGTTAGAATACAAAACTTAACAGTTAAAAAACAAAATCTATACCACAATTTACAGGAGGAAGGTTACAAAGCGAAGGAAGAGACGTGGCTGCGCGTAGAGCATTGCATAAACAATCTCTATTAGTAGATTGAAGTGCAGCACAACACTCTGAGTTTGGACTACCTGAACCAGGTAGAACCATTGGGGCACACACCTGAACATTTGCTAGATCATTGCCACATTCTTGAGCTTGAACTACTGGTCCAGTTTCTATAGCAGTCATGGCTAGAAACATGACACCAACCACGGCAGCTAAAGACTTAAACGATTCCATAGATAATATTTTTATATGTATATTTGAAATATGAGCAAATGTATATATTTATATAATGGTCGAGTTTGTATTAATCAGGGACGTTTTGCATGGTCATATGGTCCAGTTAGCTCATAATATTTACATGATAATATATATATATAAATTAGCTTTGATCTCTATTTTATCTATTAGTTTTCTCACGTAAAAAGAACAACACAGTAGACATGTTGAGATTAAATCCTTTCATAAGATTCATAAACCTAAGAGTCTTTAGTCCTTGAACTCAAAACTTTACAAAGACAAATACTGGAAACTAACTATCAAATCATCTCAAAAAGATCTCTCATCCTTTCCAAGAATAATATTCCATTCTTTCATCAGCCTCACTGCTGAAAAACTCGTTATCCACGAAGTTGAGAGATGTGTTAGAGACTATACCTTCTTGGTTTTGACTCTGTTCTAATCCCTTCATGTCTCTGAATCTGTTGGAGATGTTTGATGTTTCTGCTGCTGTAGGAACATAATCTGTTATGTTTCTTCTCATGTTGCCATTGTAATTCATCAAGTTCTGACCAGAAAGTGACTGTTGTTGTTGTTGACCTGAGCCTCCATTGTTATTTTCCACCTGTTCCCATATTTGGTTAATCATTTGCTGTTCCAATGTTTGGTTACTGTTACTAATAGAAGGTTGTTGTTGATGATATTGCTGAGTTGAGCTATTATAACCGGAGTTAGGCATTTGTCGCTGAGAACAAACACCACTAATTGATGGGCTCTGAACAAAACCAGGCATAGTAGCTCCTTGATAGCTAGGGGATGCACTCAGTTTCCTTGATGGTTCTTGTTGGATTATAGTGTTGGTTGGGTTTGAATTCAGTTGGTTTTGTTTCATGAGCATGGTTTGGTAGTTGGTAAGCGCAAAGGCGGGAAGAGATCCTTGACCACTCATATTGTTCATTGGTATGTTAATCCCGGAGTTGCGCAAGGCCATTAGTTTGTTGTTACTGTTCCTATCAAGTGGAAGTCCTCTAACAGCATTTGTTAGTTGCTCCATCTCTTGCATTTGCAATTTACCAGTCTTTACTCGATATGGATAGCTCATCAAAGCCTCTGCAGATGTAAAAATGGCATCAAGCTTTTCATAAGCACAATAAAATAGAATCACAAATGTGTGTGTTTGATGCCTCTCTGAGTGGTTTATGTATTAGCTTACCGATTGGACCAACTTTTAGGTCGCGGCAGAACTCCATTATATCTTTCATGCTGCTGACAACCTCAGACATCTGTTTAAAACAATCACAAGAGTTAAACAGAAAACAAAAAGCCACAAGGATGATGCAGAGACATTAGGAAATTACTGGCTCAAGAAAGCAAAGTAGAGGATGATACCTGCACACACCGAACATATCGTTTGGAGAAGCCTAACTCATTGAGTGGATATGACTCCAAGCATTTGGCTAGCTGACGTCCAGCAGTCATGACCCTGGATTTAAATACTTGGCATCAACACATCATACATGTATCTATTTAAACTACATACAATCACTTTGACCTTCTTTGCATAAGTGAAGAATCTTAACTAATTTAGTAGATATAATGAAATTGAGTCATTGACTCACATGTTGCTATTTGCTTGCAAATCCTGCTGATGAATCCCTTCTGATCCACTTTGATTGATTGTCCTCTGACACTTTTCTGCAACCTGAAGTAATTCATTCATCTGCATCAACCAAGATGTCAGAACTCAGAAGACAGACAGCAAAATTTTCTGGAGCACAAAGAGTCATTAATGTTACCTGTGGGGCTACAAGGCGACGAGGAAGTAGCTCTTCATGTCGGCGAGTACAGAACTCCCATGAGAGGATCTGGTGAAAGCAAAAGTATAAGTTAAACTACTTTTAATACATAAATGACTAAAAGTACTTGTAATCAAAAGCTCTTTGAACCTTCAGCTCTGGAGTGAATATAATACGAAGATGGCCTTCGCGAACAACACGAATATGTTCATATACAGTCTCCTGAACTGCTTTTACATAATCTAACATCGTAATTCCAGAACTAAATCTGTGCACAGTTGGTACGCTCAGATAAAGAAGATCGTCAAGGACACCACTTGCAAATTTGATTTGGTTAAGCCTTGCCAAGACATCAAAAGTCGCTTCTGTAATAATCATCAGTAAAAACTCACTAAGAGAAGGTTGTTTGATTACTATAAACATTTTTGATATTTCTCTCTTTGTAATTAGGAAATAAGTACAATGGAACTTACCTAATCCTCTTCCTGATTTAGAACCACAAAGATCACACTGCCAAGCATCCTGCAAATCGAACAACAAGAATAAGTATACAGCATATGCGTAATTACACTGTAAGACCAGTTCACATAATAAGCTAGGAAGATCATGAGAAAGAAACAAAACAGTCAAGGAGACAAACCGTGGTTGCCTGAAGAGAAACACCAAGTGTGCTAAGAGCCATCTGATCATAATTAGAGAGACACCATCTTTTCTTTGCACGGGGAGAAAAATACTCTCTCACAAACTTCCTCCAATAAACAATACTATTCTCCTATAAGATTAGTAATGACAAAACTGGTATCAGTCAAGAGATATTTCTTAGCACATACTTAAAAAAGATAAATTCTTAGGACTAAATGTATACTCACAGAAGGCCTTTGTCGCTGATGATATAAGTATTGCATGATTCTTCGAGCACAGACGTTATTTTCATAATGTTGTGGCCCCCCAGATGGTTGCCTCAGCATTCCATGTTGTTGCAACTGTTGCTGTCGCTGCTGCTGCAGCTGAATCCGCTGCAATGGTGGGAGGGACTGAAGATATTGTTGCTGTTGCCTCATTCTTTGTTGCTGAAGCAAAATTTGGAACTGCGGGCTTTGAGCTTGTTGTTGTTGCCATTGACGCAAAATCTGCTGCTGCAAAGCATCATCCTGCTTTGAATCTAATCGAGGCTTTTTCCGTGCTTGGTTCAAATTGTTAGGGTCCTGAAGGAAAGATTCAGAAGCACGGTGAACCATAGAAAGCGGGATTTGATTAGTTTGTGATGTGGGCAGTGATGTAGCACTGGAGCCTCCTAGCTGAAAACTTGGATCATGCCTTTGTACCATAGTTGACCCCTCTACAGCAGATGAACCAGAAATACTGATATTATTCGAGGAGAAGGACTTTGGTGATGCAGGTAAACGCATATACGACTCATTATTGATGCTAGCACTACGCTGCAAATGAGGACAACCTCCAGAGAGACCAGAATTAGCATCAGTCACAAGAGAACTAGCTCCAACACTTGGACCAGGAGTTGAAACATTCATCATAACCGGATTATGTATATCAGCAGAAACTAAACTGAGATTGTTATAGTTAGGTCCACCACATCCAGGGACAGAATTAGATGAGTTCCCATAAGAAGAATTCAAGTGAGAGTTAATGAAGCTTTGAGATTCATCATCTTCTTGGAAGAAAATCCCAGAAGTTGGAGAATCCATTAAAATAAATCTCAAGTGAACACAAATCTCCCACCTTTAATGCTAATACCTACAAAATAATACATTTTATTCATTAAATCAGATCAAAAAACAAACATCGAACTTTACCTCTAAAATAAAAACCCACAATCAAAAACCCTAATTTTAAAGTTCGTTACTTAACCTAAATTAACCAAGAAATTAACAATTCCACAACGCAAAAAAAAAAAGATTCAATCTTCTGAAATTCTCGGAATCAGAGACTTAAAAGAAACATATAAGATGAAAAATATCACATAAATAATAAATTTATAAAAAAAATCAAAAGAACACAAACACAACATACCTAGGCCTAGAGCTATGAAGTGGAGATTCAATCAGCAAAAATTAAAGTTGAATAATGACTTTATATCATAAACTAAACCCAAATCGAATCGAAACAGAAGAAGCAGAGAATTTAATTAATCGAAATTTCAAGCTGGAATACGCTAAATAACAGTATTTATATAATTTCCAAAATCCTTGAGAGAGCTGGAATAAAGTACTAAGCTATAAACCTAGTTGACAACAAAGGCTTTTTCAAATAAAGCCCATTAAAAGCAATTATAATCACATTAACAAACTCAAATTAAACTTAAAGCCCAAATCAAATATTACAAACTTAGAACAATTGTTTTTACATTGAGAAAAAAAAAATAACTTTTCTGAGTCAAACTGTAAAAACTCTCCGGCCGAGAGTAAAAAAAAAACACAAAGAAGAACAAAAACATTGCTTCTTCTTTAAAAAACAACTTCTAAACACCGGAGAAACTCACCGGAAAAAACATAGAAATCATATTATACATCATCACTTAGTTTTCTTGAGAAGAACAGTAGTTCTAAAAACAGCATCATCACGAACAAAACTCCACCAAAGATACGACAAAGGTATCCCAGCACCACGCCAAAGAGCATGAGCATCAACATAGCCTTTATAAGGAGTAAAATCTAACATTCTAAGACACATTGTTAATAAGCTTGCTACAAAGAAAGCTCTTAGCTTCCATCTTGATGGATGAGATGTTAAACCTGCCCATAAACCCCATACTACTAACTCAACTCCTCCAATCACACATATAACTTTCCAATGAAGCCCTGAAAATGAATGCATTATAAGAACAAAACCATATTATAACAGTAAAGAATCATCACATATACCTTGGTCAAGGTTGTAGAAGTTGAGGTAGAGTATATGAGTAGCTACAACCGCAAGGATAGGTGCAGTAACCATGACTTTAACAGCTTGGTCATTAATACTAAAAGACCTGAGTATTGCTAAGATAAGCGAGAAGCCGGCTAGTATTGTAGCTGATGAGTAATCTAGCCTCTCTGTTAATTCAACATCTCTGTTGAAAGTACTCAAAAAGTGAGAATTATTACTTGTTAAAGAAGAAGAGATAGGAATGGTGTTACCTGCTATGACAAACACTACTCCAGAAGAGTGAATTCATTACTATAATGGCATAGATATGTAATAAACCATTGTATTCGTAGTAAGTTTTTCGATTTGGTTGGAGTGGTAAGTTATAGTAAACAAGGATGAAATATGAGACCCATCCATGGAACTGTATAGCAAGATCAAGAGCTGATAATGCAACAGAGACAGGTTCTTGAATTCCATAGACATGTTTGAGTGGCCATTTACCAAAATATTTGATTGGTTTTTCATTGTTTCTTCGTCTTTCTTCTTCTATTGTCATCATACATTCATATTGACAATCACTTAAGCAATCCCATTGTTTCCATCTTATATAAAGTGGCTCTTGCATGTACCATGGACCATCAATGGCTTTACCATCAGCTGAAAATTTACAATGTTGGAAGCAGTTATCTCCCACACATCCAGTTTTTTGACATTGATCAACACATGACCTGGAAATCAAATCAGAAGAGGTAGAAGTATAAAGGAAGTAAGTCTATATGATTATAACATAGAGAGTAAGTAGAATCTAAAGAAAGAGCTACTGAAGCTGCTTGCAAACAAATTTGTTAACATTTTGCAAACAGAATGAACTTAGTCAACACCATCCTAATCAAATAGACTATATTCTTTCCCTGACAAACCCATAAGACCTTATCAAAACAAAGCCTTATCTATTAGGCTCTGGTACTAATCTCTGGTCTTTCCATGTTCTAATTATGTTCAAGATTGTATGGCCTACAAAGCAAAGAACAGAGAGATACAGAGAGAGAAGCTTCCACTCAAGAAAAAAGAGAAACACTAAACTCCTCAAAACACCAAACTAGAGGAGCTCAAGTCACTATGTAGATTTGTTTTTGTTTTTTCCTTTTTTAATCTTTACAGCAAAAACAATGACCCTAACGTTAATAATGAAAACACACAAAGATGTCATCTTTAACGTGTTCCAACTCTCACCACGAAGACTTTATATTGAAAAGTCAACCACAAATTTGATAGCTCTAAGCTCTTACTTGACTCTTTCCCACCACCTAATTCCTCTCTTTTATTTTGTGTGGCTCTAATCCACTTAAATTTTCTTATACCAAGAAAAATAGCATTCAAAGTCCTGTGATTACAGCTATAAATTCATCTACAAAACCAGATTTTTTCACAAGTAAAATCCAAGTTGAGATCATAGCCTAGTTCTGCAATCACTGAATCAAACGGTCGACTATCAAAACCTAACGCTACATTTATAGTTTTCAACAGGTTCTTAACCAACTATTCATCCAAAGCTAATTAAGATTTAAACTAAAAAAAAGTTTCTTCTTTTATTTCTTCAACGGTGAGTATCAAATATGAAACGAGATAAGAGTATTGACTAAGAAAAGACAAGACTTTACTTGTAAAGAGGATTAGCATCTCCTTCACTAGCTTCAAGTGTTGAAACAAGACACGAAATTACTAAAACAACAACAACAAGCACAACAAATCGCAGATTTGGCGCCATCTGATTAAAGAAGAAGCAATAAGAGAAGAGGACTTGAGTTAGTAGTAAGTCAAAGGATGATCTGAGAAATAGAAAGAGATAGGGTGGTGTGTCAGCTTCTTCTTCTTGTCCATGAAATCGCAGAGACAGGTGGATTACATAGAGCAGTGAGAATGAATGAGAAAGAGAGAGATCTCTATCGCTGCGGCAAAAGAGAGAGAGAGAGGAGGAAGAGAAGCACAGTGACGAAAGAGAGAGAGACACGTGGAAGTTAGTGGAAGGCCCAAATATCACAGACGTCTAATTCATCTCTACTCCTTACCTCATTTTTTTATTTTTTTTTATTAAAGAAACCATTTCCAATGTTTTATTTAAAAACAATTCTAATAAATTTTCTGTTAATTCTTAAAAATACCACCAAATTAATTTTAATTTGTACAAATACCATTAAAACTAATTTAATACAAAATTACTATTTAATAATTTTAACTAAATTAAAAATTAAATTATATTTTTGAGAAATTACACAAAATCCAAACAATAAATATTAAACCCAACCACTAAATACTCAAACCAAATAATAAAAAATTAAACTCAACCATTAAAGACTCAATCCAAACATTAAATTTAAAATATGATTTTAATAAAAAATTGTATTTATATATAATTAAAGAAATTAATGTAATTTTGTCTTAAAAACTATAAATGATGGTATTAAAAAGAATTACTGTAAATTTTCAAACTAATATTAAATGGTTAGTTTTAGGTTGTCATATTACATAATTTTATAAAAAAATTTAAATAAAGTTTTTTTTCTTTTTTAGCAACATTGTATTTGTTTAATATTTTAAAATTAATATCATCGACCAAAAAAATACGTGCGTTGGGCGAATACATGACAACACGATGTGATGTCAAAAGTAAGACAGCACGATGTTTAACAGCCTCACGTTCAAATGCTGCGAATGTGAAAGATAGAACTGGTCCCCAAATTTTTGGGAGGAAACTTTCATTTTTGATTTAACTGTTTCTTCGTACTTATTATTAATCATTATTACAAAAGCCTTTGGAAACCACAAGCTAGCACAGTAAAAGAAGTCTTGTCTTGTAGTGTCTATATCTAATTTTACTTACCTCTATTAAAATGGTAACTTTCTTCTTCATTTTTACCAGACGGTAACAATAAAAATTACATGACTCAACGAGTAAATCGGAAAACCAAATCAATGTTTTCTTCTTGAATTTTCCGATCAATAAGGAAGATGTATCATCATAATTGTTATTAATTATTCAATCTCAACAATTACTTTATTTTTATATTCTTCTTATTAAATGGTGATTCTCTCATTTATTATATGATTATGTAACTTTACTATATATATAGCTATGTAATCCCCATATTTAAAATTTTAAATAATACAACACAATATTGTTATAATCAAATAAGATTAACATGGTTTTAAGTCAAATCTCAAACATATAATTGATAAATTGTCACAAATTTCAACTAAATACATACCACTCATAAAATCTACACACTCTGTATTAATTAGAAGTAACTAACTTCATCATAGTGTTATGGTTAATACACGTAGACCCAATGGCTAAGATGTTACAAGATCAATGTTATACCGGTGACAACGAACCCTAAAACTATGAGCATGACCCTTGTAAGACCAATGGCTAACATGTTAGTGTCTGAGGCACTGTTGCAGTAATTGAAACCATACCATATACTTTCAGGGATATACGTGTTATATGAGAAGGTAACAGCTTTGGAGCCATGGCTATATATCTTTACAGTGTCTGGAATCCAACCATCTGGACCAGACCTGTAAAGATACATATAACATATTTGGTATGTGCATGGTCCGTTGATTTCAAATGTGTCAGATGAACATTGCTCAAACGTTCTTGTAGATGGATCGTCGAGCCTTGGTGTATATATCTGATTCAGAAAACACAAAACCTTAGCTATGAAATTTAGTTGAAGAACTAGACTACCAAAACCAGTTCATTAACAGTTTCATCTACAAAATAAACAGTCGATTTAGCGTAGTTCTGGTGTGTAAACATGAAGTTGTTCTTCAGATCAACCAGAGAAATAGCTTTCAAGCTTTGTTTGCTATTAAGAACTGACATCAACATGCTAGGAATCTAAGAAAACTAAAGATGAGCTCTGCTACAAATAAACAAAATCTGAGAAGAATCCATTGTAACTAAGCTCAATTATGAACAAGCATCATACCAATTATGCAAAATTTAACTGTTAGGGATAAATCATTCAAATGGAACCCTAATTGATAAACCAAGTCTTAGAATCGAAGTCTTACTAAATCAAATCACATCTTCTGAAGAACTCAACATCAGTGGTAAAATCTAACCTGATTACCATATCCATCGCCGAAAGCGATGCTGATTTGATCGCGCGTATACCTAGGTGACGAGCAGCTCGTCGAGATGATTACTGTATAAGAGCAGCTAGTTTCCAATTTCTACATCATCGATGAAATTTAACACCAATACAAGGAAAATCATAAGTTTTCTCGGGAAAAAATCTACGAGAAAACACAGGAATTCTCCGGGAAAATTAAAACATGAAAGAGAGCGAACCTGTATGAGGCTAACATTGAAAGATTCAGCTGCATGAGGCTCCAATACTTTTGATTCGGTAACAGAGATGAATATAAGGAAGATGAAGGAGATGAGAGTTAAGAGTTTTATAGATACCATTTTCGTCTTTCTCAGAATCGCTCGCAAATACGACGAAGCCAAGTTAAATCGAAATTGTAATCGACAAGTATCAGACCGGTTCAAAATAAACCGGATAATACCGGCTCAAATTTAAACTAATAAGTAACATTCAATTTCGGTATAAGAACCGAATTAAATGACTCGTACACGCCCATCTAGGTAGAGAAGAAAATGTAATTAATGTTTTTCGTGTATAAAAATGTAATTAATGTTTTTAATTAGTTTTATTGTCTTAAATTTTAACAATTATTATATTTGAATAAAAATCAAATTAATGCATGAATATTGAATAGTAAAAAACTCTGATTTTAATGCTAAAGTCTTTGGTCATATGTTTTTAAAAGGCTCATTCATAAATTGTCCTCACAAGAAAATTTCAGAAAAAATCTCTTTCTCTATGCATATATCTAATCAAGTATATACATACACACATTTAAGCAATGAAGATTAAGCAGTGATTAGATTCCTTCCAACTTCTTGTGAATCAAATTTCTTGCATAGATCCAAGTTCCTGATAAAGAATCAACTATGTTTTGTTATATTTTTTAATTAACTATGGAACATATTAAAGTAGATTGTTTTTTTTACTTACTTGTTAATATTTGTTCTGCATGAGTTCTGATTTGTATATTTGATGTTCATTGATTCATTGATTTCTTCTTTGATTGATCTCTGGCAAAAAAAGAAATTTTTTAAAAGTGTTAATATTTTTTTAAAAAGATGGAAATTTCAGGAGATCATTTTCGATTTTTAACTCGAATTAGTGATTTCTAAATTATTTTTTATAAATTTTTACCGAAATAAGTTTTTAATATGTTTTTTTAATATATGTGTTCAAGCCCTAATTTCTCAAGAGATCATTTCTGTTTCGGATTCGAATTAGTGTGTTGGGATACGTTGTTAATATGTTACAAATGAAGTTTTAAGAGAAAATAAACATTATATTGTTACCTTTGGGTCTAGAGGACAAGTTTTATATTTAGACACTTGGCCATTTATATTTCTGTTGTTAGTTCCTTTGACTATCTTACTCTTTGAGGAATCAATAAGCTTTAGCCTGCAAAAAAATTATGTGTGAACCGAAAACACATTTTAGAAATTGTAGATTCAAATGATGTTTCAAAGGAGTTGAACTAACATTTTTGAGTTAGTAACATGGTTCTCTTGTATGGCATAGACTTTAGCCTGCAATGTAAGACATCATTTTAATAAATGTGAACATGGAAGTGAAAAAGTCAACAAACTAGAACAATGAGATTTGAATTATATGTTAATGATTTGAGACTTACATTTGAAGAACGTTCCTTTGCTCTTAGTGATGTTCTTAAACGAAATACCTAATGTTGAAAATATTGTTAACTAATATGAGAAGATAAGACATTTAGATGTTGAAAGATTGATCATACCTTAATATCTTGGGTCCTTAGTGTATTAGTTTTGGGTAAACATGTTGAAGAAGGTTCAAGATTAATCTGTAAAGAATCCAAAACATAAGCTTCTGAGAATGTGGTAATGATGAAGAAACTTAGATTCAAACACATAAAAAAAACAGTACATTGTTGTTCTTAACATGTCTTTTAGAACTCGATTTCTCATTCTGCTTGGTTTCTAAGTTAACCCTAGACCTGAAACACTCCAGAGAACGAGCATTAAGTGATCATATTATGATAAAGCCAAAACAATGGTTTGTTATTACATCTTGAACATAGAGTTCTTACATGTGTCTTTCAGATCTTTCTTTAGTTCTGAGATTAGGTTCCTTTGGAACAGTGAGTTTGGATCTTCGACTAGCATGATGAGCCATCTACAAACAAAAAAAGATTCAAACGAATCATTTTAAACCTAACAACAAAAAAGAGTTGTATATAATAATAATAATATAACACCTTAGGTTTCAGTTTTTGCTTTTGTAACTTAGGAGATAAGTTATCACCAAACTTGGCTAATGACCTTTGACATCTAAAACATAATTAAAAAAAAAAAAGATATTAAAGCTATTAATGAAAAATAAGAAAATTAAATAAAAGCAGATTCATATAAATACCTTGTAAGAAGTTGAACAGAGTAAAGATCTAAAGGTTTGTTCTTTTGTCTTGCAAGTAAAGAAGCCGTTGGTTTTGTTAAAGTAGAGTTACTTAGTTTTGTCTTAAAGTCATCTTTAACAGTTTCGTTATTACATATGAACCCTAATAACAACAACAAGAAAAATTAAAAAAATATATTCATAATTAATAAAACCAAGATTTGAGGTTTGATTCAAACCAGTGTTTATGGCTTCTGAGGTGGTGCTTGTAATTAACTCAACTGGTTCTAGTTTCCAATTAAACTTTGGGCAAAAAGCTGACGTAATCAAACAAAACATCATTAATTAATATAATTATTAATTAGGTTTTGTGATTAAATTAAATTAAATTAAAAATAAAAACACGTAAATATTAATATGCATGTTGTCGCTTACGTGAAGGAGGATAGTTCCCAGCATCTAGGAACCATGTTTCGTTATCTTCTGTCTCAAAATCAAGTTCTGGTCTGGAGAAATCGTAAAAACGAGGTGCATCGAATTCAAAATCAATATCAAATTCGAAATCAGTTTCAGATAAACCAAATCTTCTATATTCTGGAACCATAATCATCTTTTCTCAAGAACTCTGATCTGAGACGACGACGACGGAACCGAGAGGGAGAGTTTTGGATTCAAGATGATCGGAGATGATGTTCTTCTCCCTCTCTCTCTCTATCTCTCTCAGCCTCTCTTACTCGATCATTGAGGAGAAGGAGAAGAAGAGAGAGATGAAGAAGAAGAAGGTAATGGTCTTGATTAAGTTTAAAACAACGGTGGTGATTAATGCTTTATGTAGTTTTGTTCTTATATTTTCAATTTGTTTCTTTAGTTTTATTATCTATAAACTTTGACTCATGATTAGTCGTATTATTAGATTATTTTGGTTATTAATTAATTCGTTTAAGAAGATTTTTCAAAGCTATTTTATCTGGTCAATGTAATTTCAAAAATGATTAATTAACTGGAAAAAAACAAAGGAGATTGTTAGAAGTTGGTATATTCTTTATTTTTAGAAAATTATTTATTATTTCGAGTATTTAAAATCTTTACCTAAACAAAAATCAATACTTTGATTTTTTTTGTCAGTCAAATCAATTTTATTAATAATTCAAAATTGTTATAAAATGTTTACATATAAAATGCTAAGCACAAAAATGTTATAAAATGTCAAAATATGTAACAAAATTGGTAATGAAACAATAATAAAAACATTAGATAACATTTGTAATAACAAAGGAAATAGAGGGGGCTAAATAATAAATACAAACTTTCTCGCAATTAATTAAAACCCTTTAGTCGCTATTGGCCTCTCTGTTATCGTCACTCTCTTCAACACCATTGATTCCGATTAATCGGAGTTTCAACTTCACATATTCCTTAGATAATACAAAATCTCAGCTCTTCACATAAACTAAAATCTTCTATCTTCAGCTTCTCTTAACCCTAATGCACTAGAGAATCTGTGTTTCTGATCCAAAAACACTATTACTTCAGTTATGAATCGAAGAATTTTCTTCAGTCTGATAATAATAGTTGCATTGCTACTTGTAGGGGCGACCGGGCGGGCATAAATCCGAAACCGAATATGAAATCTGATCCAAAAAATCTAAACCAAAATCGAATCGATTTAGGTGTTAAAATCGATCGGATCTGAATTATATATTTTCAATTTTGGTTCGGTTTCGGATTTCAAAATAAACCAAATTATATAAAGATTTTTTGGTTTAAATTTAAAGGGATTTTGAGTTTTATATTTTTGTTCGGACTTTTTCGGTTTTTTTTTTTAAATTCGGATTTCAAATTCAATTTGATTTGGGATATTTATTTACAAAACCAATTTGAAACAAAAAAAAATCTGAACCAAAACTGAATTGAATTAAATCGGTTAATGTTTGGTTCACATCGAACCAAAAATTCAAACCAAATCCGCAGCCCTAACTACTTACTTGCTTATGGCTTGTTTACAAGGTTATAGTTTTGATAGATCCACACCATTTGATCGATATACATATAATATCAAATTATTCATCAAGATTTTAAATGTTGAAATTATCAAGATTGAAACAAGTCTAACATACTTATGATCTCAATCTTCAAAAACTATTCAATAAATAAAACATAACTTAAAGGTTTCACAACATCAAGACAATGGAAACAAGTGTAGTTTCAAAAACCAAAGGAAAACAAAATTGTATCATCTTCAATAAAACATTAAAAGATCTAAGAGTCAGCAATGGTGACCTCAACTTCAACACCAGGTTCAATAGTAATAGAAGTGATTTGCTTCACAACATCAGGAGAACTAAATAAATCAATCACACGCTTATGAACCCTAAGTTCAAATCTATCCCATGTATTAGTTCCTGTTAACAAAAACCAAACAGTCTCAGCAATAACATAACTAAGCTTATTCAGACATTAACACTAAGTTGATTCAGACATTAACACTTATATGACTATACCTTCACCACAAGGAGCTTTTCGAGTAGTGATGTTAAGAACCTTTGTAGGCATTCTTACAGGTCCTTTAACTCTAAGTCTCTTGTCTTTTGCTCCACGAACCAAATCAGTACACACTACAATAAGAGATCATCAAGATTATCTTATATGAAAACGATTTAGAACTGTTGAAATCAAAAGAAGAAGATCTTAGAACCTTTCTCGAGATTCTTCACATTCTTTGAAGAGAGAGTTATTCTGATCTTATGAATTTGTTCGAGTGGTTCTTCTAAACCGGCTTTTCCTGGTTTCATTGCTTGATACGCCATAGTTTTCAGCTTCTTCTGTAAATTCATAATCATATAAACTATTACATCAATCACTTTTCTCAAAATTACAAGTGAACATAAAAGCTTGGATGAACTAAGAAACCTGAGAGACGAATGAAGCTATACGGCGGATTTGATTTTTGCAGCAAAGAATAAAGGATACGAATGTTTTAAACCTAAGAGACAGACGACGTGTCATGGAACATTGAAAACCCTAAATTATTTATGGGCTTGTTGGGCCTAATTAATACTTGGCCCAATAGTGATGGGGTAGTTGAGAAATCTTGGTTGCTTGGATATGGCCCAAAATTATATTGCAGAAGTTGTAAGGCAGTTAACACAACACTTCAATATTTGCTTAATTTTTTGTCCGGATTAAGATCAGGCCCGGCCCATTATGTTTGTGGACCCAAACAATAATTAATTTCAACCTATGTACGTAGATATTTATATTTCTCTGAAGAAACACACACGCAAATTACTCTGAATCATCCGTACACCATTGAAAAGATACAGTCCAGTTCTGTCGGTAGCTGTATATTATAAGCTATTTATATTTATGTAACCTAACCTACCATTATAATTTATACTATAAAGCCTATTTCATTTTCTATAAGTGACAATGTCGGTAACCTATATATAGCTATATATTTTTGCTAATATTTTTCCTTTTTCTATAATCAAATAAAAAATAAGTAATTTACTTCATAAAAGTATTTACGAATCATGATTTATTATCAATCTAATTTTTTATATTTTTAAAAATATTAATATTCCCTGACTATAAATATTCAACTCCAACTCTTTCCTCTTCACACACATAAACAAACACCAATGGCAAAACTACTTCTCTTTCTAGTCCTCTCTATCTCATACATCTTCTCACCAGAGCTCACGGCGGCCACCGCAGTCTCACAACCCGGAGCTTCAAAAAAAGCCTTAAACTTCATCCAATCATCTTGCAAAGCCACCACATACCCAGCCGTATGTTTCCACTCACTATCCATCTACGCAAATGATATCCAAACAAGCCCTAAGCGTTTAGCCGAGACAGCAGTAGCTGTGACCTTAAGCCGAGCTCAATCCACAAAGCTCTTTATCTCACGTCTCACACGTTTCAAGGGTTTAAAGAAGCGTGAGGTCCAAGCCATTAAGGATTGCATGGAAGAGATCAATGATACTGTTGACCGTTTGACTAAGTCGGTCCAAGAACTTAAGCTTTGTGGAAGTGCTAAAGGTCAAGATCAGTTTTCGTTTCATATGAGTAATGCTCAGACTTGGATTAGTACGGCTTTGACCGATGAGAACACTTGCTCCGATGGGTTCTCGGGTCGGTATATGGATGGGCGGATCAAGAACTCTGTTAGGGCTAGAATCACTAACGTGGGCCATGAGACTAGCAACGCCTTGTCCTTGATTAATGCTTATGCTAAAACGTATTAATTAAAAACGAAGTATATTTTAAGAAATATTTTTGTCGCATAAAAACATGTAATATATATATAGTGTAATGTCTTTGATGTGATGTATATGTTTCTTATGTGATTTATGATAGTGTTCATGTGTATTTTGAGATAAAAAGTTGTTGTTTATTTTAAAGTAATGAGTAATACTTTTAGTTTATTTATTTTTTTGTCATCAACCATTAATACCTTTAATTTCTCTAAAGACTAATAATTTATTATTCTCCCTGTTTCAAATTTATAAAAAGTTTTTAAAAAAATAAAACATCTTAAAAAAATTATTTTTATAATTATTAAATTTATAACTAAATCCATATGCATATTAAAATATTTATTATTATACACTATATTTATCATAAAATTTAGTTTGAGAATAACTTTTTAATTATATAATTAAAAATAATTAATAAATTTGTAGATTTTTTTTTTACAAATCCATTCGCACTCATTATTTTCCTTGTGGCAAGTTGGGCACACCTTTTTCATGTTATTAAAATAAAATGAATAAGATATTTATTTTGTTTATAAAATAAAATGAATGGATATAGATGTACGTTATGTTTCATTTAAAGCACATGAGATGTTTGATCTCATACGGCTTTTACGAAAGCAGTGTGACATATCTCATAACTGCTTTGGTTTGGTTTGGTCTCTTGTCTCCACGATCTTTTAGTGTCGCTTTGATCTCTACCAATCGTTTATACATCCGACCATACCTTTCACGTGGGTGCCTATACTACTTATCGTATTATTGTTGACACGTTTACTAGTCTTTAATGTATCTATATAAAATAAAGCTAATATATCCTTTTTTTTTTTAATTATATAATAGTATAATGTATGTAACGATAACATCATTTGTATAAAGTATTGATAAACATAAAATTAATCTGAACTGTTGTCAAATTAGTAACGATGCAGAAGAAAATAATTTTTTTCTATTTGGGCCTTCATTAGTGGATAAAAAAAGCCCAACCACTTTACGAACTGTTTTCAGTTCTCTAAACCCCTCGGTTTAAACGGTTCGATTTTTTCGCTTTTTCGGTTTTCAAAATTCATTTCCGAAGTAAAACCGAAAAAAATATCGGTTTGTTCGGTTCGGTTTTTGGTTTATTCGGTTTTCGGTTTATTCGGTTCGATTTTAGGTAAAAAATATATTTTCAAACTCAATCAGATTAACCCAAATAAACCGAATAAATATGAAAATTCACCTTTCGGTTCGGTTTATTCGGTTTAATTTATACCGAATAAACCGAAGCGAAACATGATTTCTGACAATTATTCGGCTAACCGAATAAACCGAATAATAATTCAAAACGAACCGAAAACCGAATAAAAAATAAAAAAGTTCCGAACATTTTACTCACCTAAAACCGAACAAACCGAAATCGATCTAGTTCGGTTCGGTTTTAGGTAAACAATGCCAATGTTCTTTTCCGGACAAAGTTCGTTGATGGAGTTTCAACAGTCCAAAGGACAGTAACAAAGCAGACCAAATGATTTGCTTATTACATCATCTATCACTATGTAGATTTAGCAATCCTATTCGGAATTTTAAAGCTTAATGTTTTATGATTGTATATCATTCGACAAGATCATAACTTGTATAAGTTTTAGGCAACATAACTCAATCTTAAAGTTTGAAAAACTTCCTTTTGAAATGAGGACTCAAGAGTCAAAATTCACCTTCTGAATCTGCCGCCTCTACCACCACCACGACCACCTCTTCTTCCACCACCACCACCATTGCCATTAGCTCCAGGAATCTTCATGTTTTCAGGCAATGGAAGAATATGGTCAACACATTTCTTAAAGCTGAAATCATCTGAACTCTCATCTTCCCTAACCAGAAAGAAACATCTGCTTTTCCAAATCGGGTGAGTTCTAACTTGGAAAGCTTTGATCCCTTCTCCAATCTTCTTCTCAGGCTCAGAATAACCCTTCTTGATCAAATCTAGCAACACCATGAACTCATACTATAATGTACAAATCAAAAACAAAGCTTAGTACAATGAGTTAGAAGCTCTACAGAAACTGAAATAACTGTCACATCACATCACAAAACTATATATGCCTTACCTTATTGACATCGAGATCAGTTGGCCAAAAATGCATAAACTTGACCAAGTACTCGAACATAGCAACAGAGGTAACGAACTCTTTCGGACCCAGTTTGACTGGACCCGACCCGTTAGACTTCTCATCTTCTCCAACCTTTTGTTTCTTAGATTCACCTGCGTCCTCTGCTTCCTCTCTCTCACGTTTCTCAAATGTCTCATCGCCGGTCTCAGCTTTCGGGGCCGCGGCTTCGACTTCCATATCCACTTTCAGGTCTGTGTTTACCTGAGCTGGCGGAGGATGTACGATCTCTTGTTGCTCCGCCATAGTTAATGAAGTAAAGCAGTAGTAAAGCTTTCACCTCTCTCTTTAGATGATAGCTAGGGTTTGAGCTTTAGGGTGAGTGACTCCTACTAGAATCGGTTAACCAGTATCATTATATGATTAAATGATTTCGATTTTCAATTGAACCGAACCGGTACGGTCCATTGATTTTGGTGATAAATATTGTGGTTATTATCTAAAATCCAGAACCAGGATTAGATACAAAATTAAAAGAAAAAAATTGTAAAAATATTATAATCACGACAAGACATAACAAAACCCGTTACCGTTTGTTTTTAGCTTTCCAAGTGAGAGAGAAAACTCAATTCTCAACAGCTTTAAACGGACGTCACCGTCTCTGTGTATACACGCGCTTTCATTTTTTCTTTAATTAACTTATCTGAAAATTTCAGACAGAACATCAACACATTTGTAAACGAGAGTTTGCTCTGTCTGTGCGTTGAAGAAGAGCTTCTTTCTCATTTCTGCGATTCTGAATATAATCATCTAAAGGTAATGAATGATATAATTGATCTTCGTCTCTTTATCTTTATCCATTTCTGCGATTCAAAACTTTGATTTCTACGTTTTTAAGGTTTCATTCCTGAATTGTAATCGAGTCAACTCAAATCATATCTCTCTTGATTGTTGAATTTAGATTCTGAAATTTTGGGGATTACTCGATTAGGTTTGAAAACGAAACATTTTGTCATTTTGCTTCGATGATTATACAAATTTTTGTTTTGAATCTTGGAGCTTTCTATGGTTTTTAAACAGGTCACATTGAGTTTTAAACTGTGAGAGAAGAGATATGTCTGATCATCTGAGTTCATCTACAGACCATCTCATACCATCTAAAACTTTAAATTCAGAGAAAGAATCAGATCAATCTATTAAATCATCTGGAGAAAGCTCTAGAGTTCAAGGAAGCACAAGCTTATCTACTACTATATCTATAGATCATAAAACCAAGTCTGAAGAACACAATGTGGCTGATGAAGAAGAACCACTTATTCAATCAGTTGAATGTCGTATATGCCAAGATGAAGATTCGATTAAGAACCTCGAGTCACCTTGTTCTTGTAGTGGCAGTTTAAAGGTGATATATTATTACTTAATCATATTTCTTATTTCTCATTTGTTTTTGTTTATACATTTTAGTTTGTTTGTGTTCTCAGTATGCTCATAGGAAATGTGTTCAACGTTGGTGTAATGAGAAAGGTGATATAAACTGCGAAATATGTCACAAGGTATAATTCAAATCACTAGCTAATACAAGTTTTTGTGTATATATATATATATATATATATATATATATATNGTTTATATTTCATTCAACGATGGAACCAGTCGTATCAACCTGGATATACCGCTCCTCCTCCACCTCCTGCTGATGAAACTGTAATTGATATCGGGTAAGGTTCTTGTGAATCTATGTAGATGAACTTGGATCACTCGGTATAGATTCTCTATAGCGCGAAAAGATCTCATTATATATCAATCTTGAACATTACTAATGCTCTTGTTATATGCAGTGAAGATTGGGCCAATGTTGTTCCTTTAGATTTGAATGATCCGCGCATACGCCATTTCTTTGATGCGGAGTATGATGAATACGCAGATTCTAACTCAAGTGGAGCTGCGTTTTGTCGCTCTGTTGCTCTTATAGTTAAGTTCCTATATTTATTAGTTTCTTTCTTGAAATGGGTACTTGTATTGACAGTTAAAATGACAGTTAATGGCGCTTTTACTATTAAGACATGCTCTTAACCTTACAAACAACAACTCAGATGAGGAAGAAGATGATCCATCAGCTTTCTTCTTTGTAAGTAAAATAATCTCTCTTATTCAAAGTTCATTACATAACTCTCTCTTATGTTATTACACTTTTTGTTTGTGTCTTTGTTTGGTAAGCTTTTCATGCTTCGTGCTGCGAGTTTTCTCCTTCCGTGTTACATAATGGCTTGGGCTATTAGTATATTACAACGTAGGAGACAAAGACAGGTATATAAAACCTTTGCACTAAAACAAGTCAATCTAAGCTTATATGTTTTACTCATTCATGTTTTGTAATGTTTATGTTTGTGAAAAATCAGGAAGCAGCTGCTCTAGCAGCTGCAGAAGTAGCATTTATGTTACATAATGGCCGTGGTAGTGGAGGACAACGTAGAGGAGGACTTCACTTTGCTGAGCTGATATCTAATCCACAGCACCATACTGAAGCTTCACCATAATGATTATTATTCCCGAAGGTCTCTCTATCCTAGGCTGTGTAGTAGAGCTTGTGTGTTTGTTTTACTAGTCTTGCTCTTGTCCAACAGACAAAACTGAGACTCAGAAAAAAAGACAAGTTTATCTTTGTCTATGTTCTTACAAACGAGAATATAAAAGATTGTTCACCAATTGATTTTATGTTTATGATTTTAAATACTCTGTTTCTAGAAGAGTGTCAATCAACATTGTAATTTTATTACCAAAAAAATAACAAAAATAAATCGTGAGATAAAAGACATAAATCCATTGATTTTTATGGTTTAATAGCAAAAAAATTTGGTTTAATAGCATAAATTGATTAAATAATAAAAACAATGTTTTTCTAAAAACCCTTTCAGACATAAATCACACTCATAAGTCATAACATTACTGTCTCATATGCATAAGTCATGTCATTCACATGTTAGCATTTAATACTCTTTTATTTTTATTATTTTCTTATTTTTCTTTATATAAATAAAAAATTCAAAGTTTCTTCCACCACTAGTTTTAATATATTATAAAACTGAATGTGTAAAAAATGATGTTCATCAGCTTTAAAAAAATGTTCTTATTAAATTCTCCTTAACCACTTAAAGATAAAAATTATAAATGGCAAATTATGTGTGTAAATTAAGTATATGAATATTATATATATATATTATTAAAGAATCTGAAACATAAAAGACATTTATATAACAAAGTTACAACACATTGCTTGCATCTATTACATATAACACAAAAGGGAAAAAGAGTATTGTAGAGCTAAAAGCTTAGCTACTAAAGACTCTAAAACCCTAATGCAATAATAAGCACATATACTATAGGTTATAACTTTATATTATTTGTTATAACTCATAACTAATAAGCATTCAATTTAAAAAAGATTTCACGTTCGTAGTTTATAAGTTCTAGTCTTCTTGAACTAGAACATAACTTCTTGTCCTTGTGGTGACATACCAACCATATCGTGGCTTTGCTCATCAAATAACCATTTCTCCAACAAAGACAAAGACCCTTGTGATATTAACCCATGAACTTGGTCCATTGTTATATCCTGTTTGATCTCTTGATGATGATCATGAAACAAGGTTGCCTGCTGAGTTAAGTTTTGAGTTTCTTCCATTGAACTAAAGCCGAAGATAGATTGTTCAAACCCTTCACCTTCTTCAGAAACCGGAGATGAGGATGTTAATGTTAATGTCTTAGGTGTCTCCTTCATGAAATCTTGAAGTAACCTAGCGATATTCTCAGCACTAGACACATATACACCTGAAGGGCATGGCTTAGTAGTGTTGCTTGTAGCTGATGAGAAACTAGGGATGTTTTGTGATGATGATGTAGACAGAGTTGATAATGGTTTGTTTAAAGACAAGGCCTCACAAAGAGCTTGTTTTGCCATGTTGATATCTGTCTGAAGTCTTCGTTCCCATTGACCTTTGTTAGTGCTTTGATGTTGTTTTTGTAAACCATTATAATGTTCTTCACTAGATTCATTAAGCTTCTTGAGCTTCTTCTTCAAGTGAGTGTTCCAGTAGTTCTTTATATCATTGTCTGTTCTTTCTGGTATGTATGATGCTATAGCTGCCCATCTACACACAAAAATACATATTTATATCTTATTAGATAATAATTCACATATATAAATTTTTTTTTAAAAAATGCATAAATCTATATATTAATTTTAAAATTAAGTCAAAAGAAAAAAATATAAAATTATATCAAATAATTTTTTTTTTTAATTTTAATATAAACTAAATTTAAATAAAATATTATATTATTATTGTAATTTCATCATAAATATTATATCAGTATTTAAAATTAAATTTGAAATATGTCGCGTTCTAGTTAAAGTTATGAAGTTTTACATAATAAAATATAAAATATAAGAAATAATTTTTTATATATTGAAATATATATATACCTATTGCCTAAAAGGGCTTGAAGATGAACAATGGTCTTCTCTTCATGGTCAGTGAAATTTCCACGTTTAATACCAGGTCTAAGATAATTAGTCCATCTCAATCTACAGCTCTTGCTGCATCTTCTTAGCCCTAATTCACCAAATTAACAAATCTTTTAACCAAAGATAGTAATTAAATATGTGTTTAGTAAAGAGTTGGTGACACAACTTAAGACTATTCATTACAGTACTAATCTTAAATGATCATACCAACCAAGAGAGAAAAACAATTACAACCCTCAGTCAAAGTTCAAGATAAATACATAAAGGGTTCTTTAAGAGATCGATGGATCAAGAGTTAAGACAAACCTGTGTTAGTAGGGACAAATCTCCAGTTTCCAGGACCATGTTCTTGAATATAAGAAACCAAGATGATGTCTTCTTCAGGTGTCCATGGCCCTTTCTTGACTCCAATCTTTTCACAACAAGGTGGTCTTCCCATTTCCTTCTTCACTCAATTGTTTAAGGACAAGATTTTAGAGTTTATTCAAAGGGTTTTGGAAAATTTAGGGTTAAGACAAAGAAAGTCTAAGTAGGTTTGGTTTTGTCTGAAGAAGTGAAGAGAGATGTTAGTTATATTTATAGAAATAGAGAGAAAGATAATTAATAAATTAATAGAATGAAAAAAAAAAACAAGAATAATGAATGGGCTGGCATGTCAAAGAGTCAACATGGCCAGCAAAATGCATTTACTCTTTTTTCTAAAGTCAACCTTCTTCTTCTATCTATCTCTCTCGACTACTACACGGTTTCAAACACAAATATTTGTTTTGACGTTTGCGTTTACTAATTATAATTTTTAAAAAAAGAATATTGTGATTTTTGGTGCTTTTATTTTTTGGATATAATAAACATGAAACAATAAAAGAAAAATATCTCATTCCACTTATGCTTGCTTTGCATTTTTGCTTTTATGTATTATGTAAAATTCGGCGTATATTAATCTATATTTACTAAATCACAAATAATTTTTCTAAATAACCGATATTTTTTTCATATCTTTCAATGCACAATTAATTATTTAATTTATTTTAAAAAAATAACTGCAACTCTTAAAATTTCTTTATATCTCTTTCCATTTTTTCTTATATTTATAAAACTAATTTTATAAATAAATTTTATCTTCGTATATTATTGTAAATTAAAATTTAAAAACTAAAAATTTTAATAATTATTACAAATTAATATTTTTTAATATTATTTTAATACATAATATAAATAAACATTTAATTTACCCCTATACAGCAGGTACATAATTCTAGTAAAAAGTATAAATCACTAGACTATAAGTTTTAGACATTTTTATAATTATAAGTAGTTTTGGATCAAAGTAATTAATTTTTTATATTTTCCTAAGATTTATATAATTATTGAAAATGACCAAAAATAAAATTAAAACTGATACAAGAACTTATTGACACACTTAAACATAAATACGTACGCAAAAAAAAAAAAACAAATTAATGGATAAAGATTATGTAAAATTTTATATGATGTATCAATGTACCATTTTGTTAAACCATTAAGTTCTATAAATCATTTACACGTACATTAATTTTACATCGAATCTTTAGAGTTTGACACCTTACATATATATATATATATATCAAATATATACATATATGAGTTCATGTAAGCATGTGTACATAATGAAAATATCTTAGTTGGGACTTGGGACGTTCAAAAGCTTGTGGTGCTTAAATGCAGGATGTGTAAGAGATGGGGGAGGTGCCGCCTAAAGCATACAAAATTATAATATGAGAAAATGCAAATACATTTCGTTATATATGACCAAAAAATATAATAATAAATTTATCGATTTCTAAAAATAGAGCAACTTAGACCTCGTAGCCTAATTTAATGTCACCTCTATTTTTATGAATACATTCATTGAATTGTCGACTCCTTAAAAGTCCGTAACTTATGAGGGTTTTATGGAGCCACCTTTATTTATTACTCTAATTTAATGTGTCTAAATTATTTAATTCCCTCTACCAAAATCTAAATTACTCGTGTTATGGCTAATATGTGATTCATGTTTTTTATATTGATTTGGTTTAATCAATTGAAATTTTGAATTGATAATATATATATATAGAAGCTGGTACAGCAAACCAATCAGGATGGTTAAAAGAATTCAAGAGTAAACCGGAAGTCATGAACCCGGTTCACTGTAGTATAAAGCTCATCATCTCGGCCAAGTTGAAGAGTGATTTTGTTGATTCATTTTTGTTGTTCTGTTGAAGTCTGTTGTAACTGTGAGAGAGGTTGTTATCTCCTCCATTGTTGTAGCTCGGTTTGAGCTTGTAAAGGATCTTCAGTTCTAGTGTATTGC